>LFZN01000096.1:0-114367 GCA_001578235.1 Pseudocercospora eumusae | reverse complement strand
CGCCGTAAAGGTCTTCTTACGGCTTACCGTTAGTTAATTAGCTATAGTAGTTACTACTAAGACTAGCTTACCGTCTAGGTCGAGAGGCTATCTTAGAATCTACCTATTAGGGGCTATTAATGTCGCTAGGGTCGATAGGAAAGGTAAGTCCTCGACCCGTTAGATCTTTGTAACCTTTACTCCTCGTTTATCCTACTAGATATCGTCCCGCTCGTCTAAGAAAAGACCGATCTTTCTTATTAATAGTACTAAAATAATGTTGAGATAGTATCCTAGCACGTATAGTACGTCTTTTAGGACGAGGTCGATCGTTCTATTTAGGCTATTCACCGTAAGGACCGCATCGCCCTAAACTACGGGTTTTAGTTCTACATTTCCCGTAAAGATAGTAACGTTATATAGGATCCGTTTTAGGACGAAACGGGCTCGCGTTAGATCGTTAATAATGTACGTATTCGACCCGCTATCTAAGAGCTAGCGGTTATAATCGCTTATAGCGGCCGATACGAGGTAAGATTTAGCCTAGATCTAGCTAGACTCGACTATAATAGCTTAATTAGAGACGGCTCGAGTAGAATATGTTTATCGTTATCCGGCTAATAAGGAGCTATTATCCCTATACGACTATTAGGGCTTAATCTCTCCTCCTCCTATCCCCGTAGCGTCGGCGATTATTATTGTAACCGGGTCTTTAAATCGTTCTACTTATCTTTTATATACCCGCTTATCTTTCCTTAGGAACTCCTTATAGTGCTTAAACTACCTTTTCTAGTCGGCCGTTATCGCTTTCTCGTCTAGTCGCTTATTATAATTAACGATAGGGCATTCTCTAAGACTAGGATAGGCTTTGTCCCTTAGTTTTCCTATCTAACGGGCATATAAGCGGTCGAGTAGAGACCTACTACTTCCTCTATCGGTTAATAGGCTTGTAAGAGTAGCATTTACTAGTTTCTCTTAGGTCTCCTCGACTACTTCTATAGACGATGCCTTAAACTTAGATAATTTCCCTAGCTTACGTCGTATAAAGTCCCTATAGTCCGTAATAGCCTCGGTAAGGGTAGTTATTAGCTTAGCTATAAGCCTTCCTTACGTAACATCGATCTAATTCTCGATTATGCGGTAGAAATCGTCCTTTACGTGTGCGTAGAGGGAGTAATTATGCCTCTTAAGCTTAGATTCTAGATCTACCTATTCTAGGAACTATTTCTCGATATTAGTAGATTTTAGACCTCTAAGTAGCTTTTTATGTTAATTAGATAGAAGCGTTCTCCGAGCCTCTTAGGTAGGGGTAAGTCGTTCCCTTACGAAGCTAAACTAGGTCGATAATTCGTTCGGAGTTTATCGATTTAGATCCTCTAGGTATATTAGAGGGATTGTCCGGTCGATATACGACTTAAAGTTTCGCTTCCGGCTTATAAACCTCTCGTATTCCCGTTAATTCTAGTCGTACTCCTTTACCTTATAAGAGTAGTACTACATATTAATCTTCTAGTTCTCTAGATTAGTAGTATCGTTCCTAGCCGGTCGTGTTAGAGGCGTAGGAAAACTTAGTTTAGTTAGTTCCGGTATCTTATCGACGTCTATAAGTAAAGAACCGTCCTAGGTCGCTAATTTCTAGTCGTCGCTTATATATTTCTAGAGCTCGTCCCGAATAGCGATTAATTTAGTTTAAGCGTACTAGTTATCGTATTTCGACTAGTCGGTATATCTAATTTCGTAGGCTAAAGACGATGTCGGCTAGGTTCCTCGCGCGGAGTACCCGTACGCGTCGTTAAAGTCTATTTTAAGGTCGGATTTCTAGTTATTATTACGGTAGCGGTTAATAGCTACTATACCGGGCTTATAACTATTACGTAGGTACACGGATAGTAAGACTTATTTAAGAAGGTAATATTCTTAGTAAAAACAAGTCTAATTTTTCTATATACTCGACCCTAACGTATATATACTAGTCGATAATAATAAATACATAAAACATCCTCGGCCTAAAATAACTCGTAGAGGACGTTACTAACTTATGCTACATATTATAGCTACATTAGTACATCTAGCAACAATCTGCCTCGCACCTCGCATTATTCTGTGTGGCATGTGCTCGCCGCCACTATATTCTACCTTAGAACTATCCAACGCCATGGCTGGCACAAAGTCAACACTGAAGTCGTGAAGCATATTCACACGCGCTTCACTCCACACGCATACATTCATCTTCTATGCACTACAGCTACACCGCATACACACCGCCCATCGCATACCCATTGCACCTAGCTCCCCGCCATAATCATAATCATAATAATAATGGCACTCCATCACCGACGCGACATCGACAACATCCGTTCCGCCTACGACACCGACCGACCCGAAGATTCTGATTGTGACTTCGAAACCACCTCTTACCAACACTCCCACAGCGGTAGTGACAGGTCATACTGGACAGCTCCCACAGAATGCTCCAGCACTTCTTCAAAACCACCCACTCGAAGACCTGATAACACCCGCGCTGGCGAGAGAGAAAATGCACCCCGCTACTTCGATGATCGCGTGCCTCAACACAGTCCAAGTGCTTCGGTGGAATCATACACGTCTACGATAGCTAGTGAGGAGGATGCAGCGGAAGAAGAGCTTCCTGATTATCATGTTCCCGAGTACAGCGCACAGCCCTATGCACCAGCCGCCATTGCCGCTACACCAGCAGATTTCTCCGAGCTTTTCCCATCACATCGTAGACTTGCCATTCGGCATGACGATTCGACCTTGGACGGAAACATGAATTTGCGCGTTGATACCGACGTCAACATGCATGGCCGGAGACATGACATGACCTTATTTCACTTGCGCATGCATGACCTGCGAGATCGCGAGTTCTCCTTGCGTCGCTACTGCAGAGACTCCGGTCGTGAAGTCTGTCATTCAACTCGTAAAGTCCATAAATCGCCGGTCGAAAAGCGACCTGGATTCCAAAGGTCTTGGAGCAATGCTTTGAGCAGCATGCGAACAAAGTCCGAGCAGAGAAGTCCAACGTTGGCCAGTCTCAAACGACATGACTCTGGTTATGCGTCCTTGAACTCGTCTGTTGATTTCGATAGGGATGCGCGGCCGCGTTCGGAAAGCGCCACTCCAAAAGCACAGCAGCAGGTGCATCCGAACAGCATGCATCTTGAGTTTTCCAATTATGCGCATGTCGACATCAAGCGAACTGGAGGGAAGAGCAGCAAGCGCTACGACTTCGAGTATTGGGGATCGCAGTATTCCTGGAGGCGTATTGTGCGCAAGGGAGGCGAGACCAAGGCAGTCTCATATCAGCTAACGAAAGCTGGACAAGACCGACCTCTTGCGCATATCATTCCTGCGCCGCTGACTCCTGCTCAGGTAGACGAGGAACACAGGCTAGGAGGGTGGGTGCCGCCTTGCTCGATGTGGATCGCCGATGAGGGCATTGCCCGTGGGCAGAAAGATGTTGCAGAGTAAGTCTGTCCATGTGTGTGCGCGATCGATCGATCGCTGTGGCATATTCGGCCTGTTCAGCGTTGCGCGCGTGCGCGGAAGAGCATGATTACTTCCACTTCCGATACCAGCTGAAGCAGGCTGAAAAGCAGGCTGCAGGATTGACGCTAGCAGCAATCTCACATCCATACTAACTATCGTTGCAGTGTTGTGCTCGCGACTGGTCTGCTCGCCCTCGTTGATGATTCCATCAAGACACATTTCCACTCGAAGAACTCCAAACAACTACTCATTCCACGACTACAGATGGGCGTCGAATATGTCGGACCGAAACGCCTCATCAATGAGATGTTCAAGCGCGACACGAGTGAGATTCACAGTCGCCAGTTGTCCAGCAGTAGTCGACCCTCAAGTTCCGCAGGTGCTACCGGCCCCAGAGCGGTGAATTGACCGTATGACCCGGCTTCACGGACCGCCGAGCACGATGCGACACACCCATCCAGCGGTGTACGGATCGGATCGATGACACTGAGGCGGTCAGGTCAACGTGACAGATTCTCGGTATCACTGAGGCTTGAATGCATCTTTCCGTCGGAGGTTCTGATCCTCTGACAGCTGGTTCCAGCAGAAGCAGGATATCGGGTTGACGGGTTTTCTCGTTGTGAGCATTTGACATTTGACAGTACCGTATAGCATGGAACATGCATAGCGGGTGGAGCATACTATGTCAGTCAGTCAGCAGAGCATGGGCATCGCATTAGCGCAGTGTTTGCTGGTGCGTTTGACGTCGGAACCTGTACTGCAAGCACATTTCTGGCGTTTGAAGGGCTGCAACAACAGCTGTATGAAATGTACATTGAATGGCCTGCCGAGGTGTCTTTTTCTTCTGGAGGATATCCTTTTGATATCGACAGATCCAACAAGCTTGAGATCGAGCTTCACTTCCCAGCTCCAATGAGCATGCAGCAAGCGCTCGCTCATTCTGCAAAGCTTCGCTTCCTGAAGTCTGCACGGGAAGTCTTGGGAGATTTGATCCTGGTCCGTATGCATGCCGCCGCTTTGACAGGCCGTACGTATGCGAGCGCCCGCTCTCCGTTGCCCACATGTGCAGCTCGGGACTTATAATACGGCAGGAACCCGACCAGTACCATCGACGACTGTGCAACAGGTCAATGTGATTTGCAAGTGGTCAACAGGATTTTCTTCAGCATCGTTCTCATGCACAAACAACGCCACCTAGTTTGCTGTCAATTGTGGAGCAGTAAAACAGTCTGCGTTCGGACGTCATAGGCTCTCTAGCCTCTAAACTTCTGGCAATTCTTGGGCTGCTGTGCTTCAGGCCATCGACACGTCACGCAGTAGTCTAATGCACCTTGTTGGACCAAGTCTCCCGCCCGCGTTGGACTCGTGCATGAACGCTCCCTGGGAACGGCAGTCAATCGCGTAGTTTCGGCGACCACAGAGCTTCGTAGCTTTCATTATGCCTTGGATATGCGCAATCAAAACACCCAATGTCCTTCGAGGACAGAGGCCACAGAGGTTGATCAGTAGTTCATGTGCTTCGGTCCTCAATGGGTGCCGGCTCGGTCCAAGGCTTCACGCGCCGATCCAGCGGGCCTCATGCAGACAAATGCATGAGCAGGATAGAGTCCATGGGGTCACTTTCGAGGGATGGTATTTGCTCGTCACGACCCTGCCATGCGGGCTACCTTTCGGCTGCTTGTCTTTTTAAGTGGGCAGTGGTCGTTTGGCGTGGTAATCATTCCAACAAAGAAGTCCTCTCTTACACCATCCTCTCTGAACACCGGTATGGGAAGGCACAGGTCTGACAGCTTTCAAACGGGTGCGTGCTGCTCTCAACGCTGCCACGTTTCTTGTGATTGACAGAATGGAAACGCAACACACTGCGAGCTGAAAGTTATAAGAATCATTCGGTGAGCACAGCTCTCTCGAGACGTATCTCACCTGCGCTAAGTCAAACCTTCTCGTCCTTGATACCCAATTCGCAAGCCCTTGCTTTTTGGTGCGTTGTTGCTCAACTAAGGCATACCTATTAGCCTTCATTACTCTTTCCTGTTACAGTCGACGCATCCGTCCCTTGGAGAGCCACGAACATGTCTTCGGTATCCACTTCGTCTTCAGGAACTGCCGCTGGCGGCGCGCAACCATCACCACACCAGGAGCGACTCATAAGTTCGTGCCTGCCATTCACTGCTTCCACCACCAATATCATACTGACCCGGTCGTGCTTCCAGACTTCTGCCGGAGCCAAGGCATTCGGACACCGAACTTCCAGATCGTCTCAGACAGGAGAGGTAAGAGCTCCCTTGGCCATCATGATGAAGCGTGGCATTTGATTCATCAAGATCAAAGCATTTCTTGACGAGTTTCCAATAGGCGGTCGCACAGCCTGGAGCTGTGTTGTCAGCGTAGCAGGCGCCGGATCATTTCCAGCACGATTCTGGTACGACGGAACCTATATCAACAATGCCCGCGAGGATGCTGCCGAGAAAGCATTGCAGATGCTTGGAGTGATACCAGCTCCAGCTCCAGCAACGCCCGCAACTCCAGCTCAGCAGCAGACTCGTGGAGGTCAATACTATGGCGCCATTCACACATAGAGACTGCATCTCTATCGACGCTGTGAACACAACCCACATCTTTCCCGGCTGTACTGTAGGATAGCATATTCGATCTTTTCGGGCGCCAATCAATCCATTATGGAGGAAGGTCGATTGGCAGCCACATTTTTTTTCTTTTCCCTTTTTCCCAATGATGAGAGCGTGGGCAGGGTCTTCTGAGAGACATCCAGGGTGGGCGGATCTGCATAGCGATGGTCGCAGGAGCACAGGACGGACAGATCTAGCCCAGGTTCATCATCTTCATCATCAAAGAGAAAGAGATTGGTTATCTTTGGGTAGAATATCCAGATCAAGAGGCATAGCGATGGCAGGCATTGAAACATGGAATATGGATTTTTTTTTCTTCACAAGCCTCTTGGCCTTTTTCAGCTTGTCTTCATGTATTATTTGCTTCTCGTTCGATGTTGCCAAGCGAAATCTCACCTTGGCGAGCACAGGCCCGCAAGTTCTGCCGACATCCGATAGAACTAGCGACAAAAGTCATGATTGCTAATAATCCTTATCTCTATCAACCACTTTCGCTGATCGCCGCAATGCCTTCTACAGCGGTAGAACATCGCACGGTCGAATCTTCATCAAGGATTGCGCCGCGAACAGATGGACTACGCGTCTATAATATCATTGCAGTCGTAAGTTCCGTGGACTTTTTCAATCTTGTGCGACCTCAATATCAACACCACACCATCGAAGAGGACCCCCTATCCAGAAGATCCCAGCATGTCTTCACCTGAATATGTCAAGGACGACCATCCTGACCAGATTGGTCCAAACACCACGCCGAAGCAGAGTTGGTCAGACCGTAGTAGACGCATCGTGAAAGCCTGTACGACCAAGGATGGACTGGTGGGAAACTACGACTATAAGTTTCTGTTCACTCCGAATTTGCCATTTGTGAAGAAACAGCGACGATCAGCACCATTCTTTGGCCTTGACGATCGCATGCCCGTACTACTTGGTCTGCTTCTCGGTCTTCAGCATTCTCTTGCTATGCTGGCTGGCATCATAACGCCTCCCATCATCCTTTCCGGCTCTGCAAACCTTACAGGCGAGCAACAGTCTTACCTGGTCAGCACATCGCTCATAGTGTGCGCCATTCTGTCTTCGATACAGATCAGTCGATTCCATATCTGGAAGACGCCTTACTATATTGGAACCGGCTTGATCTCAGTGGTTGGCACATCTTTCGCCACGATTCCTGTAGCAACTGGCGCTCTTTCGCAAATGTACGACATCGGTATATGCCCAACTGCCGCAGATGGAACGAAGCTCCCATGTCCTCGTGGATATGGCGCGATCCTCGGAACTCAATGCGTCTGCGCGCTGCTAGAAATCCTCATGTCGTTCATGCCTCCAAAGGCATTGAAGAGAATCTTTCCGCCCTTGGTCACTGGACCCACTGTGCTCTTGATCGGCGTGAAGCTCGTCACTACTGGCATGGCCAATTGGGCTGGTGGATCTAATGATTGCTCGAGCAGACCTGAGACTGGAATTTACCAGCTATGTCCGACTATCAATGCGCCGCATGCTTTGCCCTGGGGAAGCGCCGAGTTCATTGGACTCGGCTTCTTGGTCTTTGTGACTATCATATTATGCGAACGCTTTGGCTCTCCAATCATGAAGAGTTGTGCGGTAGTGCTCGGTCTACTCGTGGGCTGTATTGTCGCTGCTGCGTGCGGTTACTTTGATCGGTCTGGTAAGTCTTGCTAGCATGAAGGAAATTTGTCGAGATACTAATAGACACAGGAATCGATGCTGCTCCAGTCGCCAGCTTTATCTGGGTACATACATTCCCACTGAGTGTGTATGGGCCAATTGTCCTCCCATTACTTGCCGTCTACGTTGTTTTGGCCATGGAGGCAATCGGAGACATTACAGCCACATGCGATGTTTCAAAACTTCAAGTCCAAGGTCCTATGTTTGACAGTCGAATTCAAGGAGGTGTGCTTGCAGACGGCATCAATGGCATTCTGGCTGGACTTTTCACGATCACACCAATGAGTGTCTTCGCTCAGAACAACGGAGTCATTGCTCTCACAAGATGTGCGAACCGAAAGGCTGGCTATGCTTGCTGCTTCTGGCTTCTCATCATGGGCATATTCGCAAAGTTCGCCGCCGCACTCGTCGCCATCCCAAGTGCAGTGCTCGGCGGAATGACGACCTTCCTCTTCGCTTCGGTCGCCGCCTCTGGTATTAGAATCATTTCCACAATGCCATTCACAAGACGCAATCGATTCATTCTTGCTGCAGCACTCGCCGTCGGCTTCGGTGCCACTCTTCAGCCGACATGGTTCAGCTATGTCTTCACATACTCTGGTGACAATAGAGCGCTCCTTGGCTTCTTCAATGCCATTGAATTGGTCATGGAGACTGGTTTCGCTGTTGCAGGATTCTTGGCACTTATTCTCAATCTGGTCTTACCTGAAGAGATCGAGGATGAAGATAGTCCTGAGCTCACGGCTAGCAATGCTGACGAAGAGGATGACAGGGAAGAATGGGATAGAATCAATGCTACAAAGAAAGGTGACCAAGGAGAAGGCGAAGTGAAGGCTTTGTGAGTTGTGTCACCATATGCGTTCTAGATCTTTGCATACGATATTTTGTATATACGCCACAAAAGACTTTCGGATTACTCAAGACCAACTTAGCATCTCAGTACCTTCCTTCTCGTGCTTACAGTTGAGTGAATGTCTTTCGGCTGTCCCAATCAAGCAATCCGGTCTCGGCCATCTCAAGGTGGAGGCATCGTGGCTCTTTGCTCCTTTTGGCCCGCCCTCACCCCTCTTCAAGCTGATAATAAGAATGCACTGCCAGAGTAAGGTACATAGATGCTGCACAGTCGCGTAAGTCAGAATCGACACCAAATTACTTATTACCATACTCTGTTTGATTCCTTCTCCATTACCTATCACGCATCACTCTCTCTATAGAAAAAAAAAGCTTCACAACAATGTCAACAGAAGAAACCGCAACAAGCAAACATCCTCCTCCTCCTCCTCCTCCAACGAAACAAACCTTCCACTTCATCAACGACCCAGCAGAAGCCATAACCGAAGCCCTCACCGGCCTCACACACCTAAACCCCCACCTCTCCTACAACACCTCACACAAAATCCTCTACCGCAACGACCTCCCCAAATTCTCCTCCTCGCACGTCACAACCATAGGCTTCGCGGGAGGCGGCCACGAGCCCATGTTCAGCGGCTTCGTGGGAGGCAACTATCTGAGCGCGTATGTGTCCGGAAACATCTTCGCGTCACCGACGGCCGCACAGATTTTCGAGGCGATAAAAATGTGTCAGTGTGGGGGGATGGGGACTTTGGTTGTGTGTGGGAATTATACGGGGGATATTTTGAATGCTGGGTTGGCGATTACCAGGGCACAGGCTGCGGGGTATAAAGTGCATTTCTGTGCTGTTGGGGATGATGTTGCGGTTGGGAGGAAGAAGGGTGGGAAAGTTGGGAGGAGAGGGTTGAGTGGACATCTTGTTGCGTTGAAGTGTGCTTGTGCTTTGGCGGAGAGAGGGGAGAGTTTGGAGAGGGTGGCTGAGGTTATGGAGTATGTTGCGGGAAATGTTGGGACGATTGGAGTGGCTTTTGACAGGTGTGTTTGAAATAGATCAGTTCTTGCTTGAGTGAGAGATTTAATGCTGACTGCTGAACAGAGTTGCTTTGCCGAATGCCACTTTGACTGATCTACAGACGCTTCCTCCTGATACGATTGAGCTCGGTATGGGTGCTCATGGCGAGCCAGGATTACAACAAATCTCGCCTATTCCTGCTCCAGAGACTCTCACTTCGCAGATGCTTGATCTTCTGCTGGATGTTTCAGACAAGGATCGAGCTTTCATTCCCTTCTCAAGCTCGACCAACCCGAAGACCGATGGCGAGGTAGTGCTTTTGCTGAATAGTCTCGGAAGCACGTCAGACGAAGTTCTAGCACGATTTGCAGAGCTGGCGAAGGTCGAGCTCGAGAAACGCGGCTTCACAGTACGAAGGCTGACTCTTGGTCCCTTGGTGACGAGCCTTAAAATGAGCGGATTTGGAATTACGGTGTGGAGACTGCCTCCGGACAGTGGCGAAGCAATGGATCGTAAGCTCGCAATTGATCTCTGGGACTCGCCAGTCGATGTTGTAGCTTGGCGACAATAGGGTATATCCTAGTCGACTCGGAAGACTTCTTCCAGTGGCTGCCACCATCCCTTCTCGTCTGTGCTTCCTGTGCTACCCGGTACAAGTGACTCTTGCATGCCGTCTGTCATTTCCCACCTGGAAGAATAATGTGTGTCAGCTACTGCTCCTATGATAGACAATACACATATGACGCTTGGGACCCACTCACCACTTGCGTACTTCTGGATTCGCTTTCATCTTCTCCATATCGCCATCAAAGTCGCTGCCAACATACTTCATCGATGCAAATAATGTCATGGAAGACTCATCGAGAAAGATGGAATAATCGATGATATTGCAATCTTTGATCTGCTGAAGCACAGCTGGCCAGACGGCGGCATGGCAGTCCTTGTATGCTTGCAGTGATTCGCGCTTCAGGCGCACAATTTGTGCAATGCGACGCGGTTCCGCAGCCATGGCTATCTGGTCGTATTTGATGGAGTTTGGTACTCTTTGATGTCTTTTTAGGTCGGGTGTGGTTGGACTTGCCATTGAAATATGAGAATGAGAGCTTTGGGTTTTGGCAGGGTGCCGTCGGTGGAGCTCTTGCCGAGGTCGGATTGACGTTCGTGATATTGACTTCATGTATGCTACAAGTTTGCCATCTAAACGGCGCCACATGCTGTGACCAAGTCTTTACAGTTGTTGACAGGCGTCCACGTCGTTCTGGACCCGAGTAGTCGCTGCTCCTTCTTTGAAAGTTCTGCGACAGGGCACACATTGCGAAGTACTGATCGTGTCCGAGTGGATCCAGACATTCAGTGTCTGGCGGAGCCCGTGTGTCCAGATACAGTAGCACTCACGAGGATTCGTAAGCGTCTGATCAGCGACGACCAAGCACATATGTGTAGGATCGTTGGCGACCATGTCGTCAGCCTGTGTACGAGCCGAAGATCAATGCTCTGCCTGTATTCTCAAGTACACGGCCGTGCGCCTCCTCAATCATTAATAGGAGGTGAGTCGTTCTGATAAGGACCTCTAAGACGATTGTCAGCCATCTCAAGTATTCAATGATCTTTCACGCTTACCTTCCAGCTCTACTTGGTAGCTGACAGGAGCATCCATTTCGCTAGCGAATAGTACAGGTATGTCACGACGCCATCTCTGCTCCTTTACCCTGAATTTGATTCCAGCATTGCCACCTCCGGTGTTCAGCCAGAGAATGGTCGAATCTCTTCGTGGATCCATAGCATTTGCAACATTATTAGTCCTGGACCTGCTACTGTTTGCGGTATGGTAATTGTCACGAATGATGTTCACTGTTTCGCCATCAGACCACTTCTTGCTCTCGCAGTGATCAGCCAACCAATGCCGCCAAACACGAATGGTGCCTCTGCAAATTTCTTGTACACTGCAGAGCAGACCGCGGGTGCTTTCCCGCTTGCCCAGATAAGCCATTGTCTCAAGCTGGGAGAAGGAGAAATCCGCATCGATGCCGATCGTCCTCGAAACTACGCTGCCAGCGTTTGCCAGTTTTGTTTTTACAGCATCGGCAGCAACGTAGGACCTTGAACCAGGTATGTCTCCAGCAGCATGAGGTCGAGGGATCGACAGCCAGTCTGGTTCTTGGTTCATTGGCCGAAAACGGGTGTACAAGTCTCCCATACGCTTGACTGTACCGACTCGATCTCTCTGCTCTTTCACGTCACAGACTAGCTCTTCCATACCGGCAGTACCTAAAGAGGAGCAGACTACTTTTGACATAGTCCATTTCGCGCTCGGCGGACCGCATTCGAGGTACAGCGCTGATTGACCATCTGCATCAAGGCATGCCGCGAGCTGGAGTCGATGGCACAGCAAGCGGACTATCAGAGAGTGGAAATGACGACAAGTCGGCGTGAAGTGGATGAGATCTTTAGAGGCGAAATGGCCAAAGATGTTTAGGAGAATCTGCCTCTCAGGTAAGCCAAGTGCTTGGTCAATGCGGAAACGATCGATTCTACTTCATTTGGCAAGGCAAAGATGCCGCGCGAAATGTGCGCTGTATCAGACATGAATGCAGTGTGTAAGTTACCAGGCCCAATGGCAGTACAGCAGTTTATACAATGATATGGCTGTAAACGTCAGCGGAACGGCCCAAAGGATCAAAGGCTCGTTGCAAGTCACGAAGGGTCGCGTCATCTTGGCGTTGGTGCCAAAGTCTGTTCGACGCGCATTCCTGCCGAGTCCCGTTAGAACTACTTCACTTCTTGAACACCATATCACGTTGCAGAGCGCAGCAAGAGGCGGACGCGCGCCTCGATTGCCCATCATGGTCAAGGACGACGATCAAGGCTTGCACCGCTACGTGATGCGACAGCACACCGCGGGTGGCCACGATGGCCAGAATGACAATGATCTCAGTGCATTCAAAGTTCCAGTGCCTGGTGCTGGTGGCGGCGGCGGTGGCGGCAGAAAGAGGTCGACCTCTGCCAATACGCACCAGACCAGATCAAACACGCGTCCTCAGAGAAAGAAGTCTGCCGGTCAGAAAGACGTGGTGCCTCACGCACAGCAGAACCTGTACGGTACTGACGCCAGCGTGGCTGACCAAGTGTCGACTACTGAAAGTGCAATGCCTAACCAACAACCCAAGTCAGAGCAGCAGCTTATGGACTCGCAGCCTGAGACGAGAAATGTTCGCGGCGCTAATGCCTACGAAGACGATCCAGACGAGGACAATGACCAGGAATATGTCAATCAGCAGCCAGACAGCCATCCACAGGCAGCGTCTCGCTCTGGAGACCCACGCCACCAGGTAATTCCCCATAGCGTGATCGGAAAGCGTCTGAGTGGCGATTCCTATCCAGAAACGACTTCTGGTACCCCGTCTGTCGTGGACCAACATGCCACGCAAGACCGTCGAGCACCGACGACCCAGAATGCTCCCCCGGCCATGCGTTCTCGTGGACCAGGCGGTCGAGCGATTCCATCAGGCGGCGAGCACGTTCAAGTTCAGGCACTAACGACTCAGCTGCCACAAAATGGTGGGCTTGGACCACTAAACTTGTACAGTCAACCGGGACCAAAGAACACGAATGCGCTCATGGGAGTCGCGAATCCGAGCTTCTCATTCATACCCACTCAGCAACCTCAGCTAAACATGGCGAGACCTGGGCCCGCGCAGGCACGGCCATTGCAGCCCACTCAGCAGCCACAGCGCCAACATCAGCAGGAGAAGGTTGTGTTGCCGCAAGAGCAGCAGCAGCAAGTTCGACCAGCAACGTGGAACGGCTATAGGTCAGTGTCCACAGATCAGGCCCAGCATGGGTCAGAAGTGCCACCTAAGGCACATACTCCAGCAGAGCATGAGCCGCAGCAGCATCCCGTGGGAGGCGGACGTGGGGAGACACGATCACCTTTTGAGCATGCACAACCTCAGCTACTTCCCAAGCAACGTGCAAACCGTACAGAAGACCCACTGGAGCAGCGCCCAGTCCTACCTTCCGAAGCAGAGCAGGAGTACTCTGATGGAGCTGATCCCAGCTTTAACGGATATCCTTCCGCCAATGGTGATGATGAGCAATATCCGCCAGTGGACGAGAATCTCGATTACGAGGTGAAAGAGCTCGTCAAGATGGACTACAGCCGTCTTAAAGCAATGCCAGTTGACGCCGATCCCTACATCTTGCCCTTTGAATTTGATGCTGCTGAGCAACCAGCAACGCTTGACGAGAAATTCAAAGCGGCGGCAAGCCTGCCACCGGACACCCAAGCGGAATTCTTTGCTACTCTCAACCTTGAAGAGTGGGAGCAAGCTGGAGACTGGTTCCTCGTTCGTTTCGGTGACCTCGCAAACCGCTTCAAGAATGCCCGTAATGCAAAGCGTAGAGCTGCACGCGAATTCGAAAGCGAAATCGAGCGACGCCACGAGATGGTGGCCAAGAAGCAGAAGTGTATAGAGATTGCCATGAACGATATGAAGGAGAGTGGCGGAAAGGTGCTCCAAGCCACACCGAAGAAGACGAGAAAGGTCAAGTGATGCATGAATGCATGAATGCTTGATGCCGGCTTGAATGTCTCAAGCAACATGTGGATTTCGCTGTGGATTTTGGACTCCTCCATGCAGGAGAGATTACATGCGCGGCGTGTCTGGCTGTGGGATGAATGCATGATATCGAGGATGGCTAATAATAATGATTGACGCACTGCGTGATATGGCTGCATTTGCTGGCGCACGATACCCATCTGCTTGGACTTATTTGCTAGCATTACTTAACCCGTACTCGACATCGAATGACTGATGATGAAGCTTGAACCGTACAACTTCCATCCCCACACGGTACACGTACAAGTCGTCAACAACAAGGAAGTGTCGTCAACTTGCATCCGGCGAAAGGATCCTCCACAATGCATGTTCGCTTAGGTACGTACTGTGCTTGCCTCGTCTCCTGCCATATCCTCCACAGCCGCTACATATCTTGGGTACTTTTTTTTCGCGGCAACAAGCCCCGAGAAATGCTTAGATGCTTGTATATCTCTCCGCACTGCACTCCACACCTCTCAGATTGGCAGGCGCCGGGCGGGCAGCCACAAACTTCTGCATGTTCAAAAAAAGAAAAAAGAAGGTAGGGTCACATTCGAAATCCGACGCTCTCAGCAGAAGCCACGTAGCACGGAAGTCAAGGCTGACACTCACTCACCCCTAGAAAATGAATTCCCAGCGATCAACGATTCACGACGTCGGTCTCCGGTGAGTAAGTTAGTGATGTGGTCCAGGCCCTGTAAGTTCTTATCTAAAGGAATGCGCATGTGAAGAAAGAAAGGAAAAGAAGATTTGCTCTCTCCCCACATGCACATGCGGCGGCAGATAAGACTTTTTAGAAAAAATACAGTACAGTACCAGAAGATTGTGGGGGTCTTGATGTTGCGTCCTCTTCTTCAGTAGTGTGCATTAATTGAGACATGATGGAAGGCATCGAATTAT
This sequence comes from Pseudocercospora eumusae, assembly GCA_001578235.1. Taxonomy (NCBI): domain Eukaryota; kingdom Fungi; phylum Ascomycota; class Dothideomycetes; order Mycosphaerellales; family Mycosphaerellaceae; genus Pseudocercospora; species Pseudocercospora eumusae. The sequence continues at coordinate 99,206 of LFZN01000096.1, read as the reverse complement.
CGGCAGCATTTCGGCGTGAGGAAATGATGATGATGATGTGATGCCAGGATATTATTCCTCCCGTCGCATTTCGAATAAGTTATCCCCAGGCTGGAGATGTGGAGTGCATAAATTATAATAAATACAGTACCACTCCAGTTCAAACACCGATGGCGAGGATCTGCCAGAGTACAAAAAAAAAGTCTAGACTCATCACAGTCTGTAAAAGGAAAGCCGATGGCCGGCAAGTAGAAGACTTTTTCATTTCGTCATACTGTACTTACTCCGTTCGATAATAGAACTACTCGAGACGGTGCCGCTCTAATTCTATACTACTACTGATGCAAGACTATCATCATCAATTGGAGATAATAACTATGTAAGAATGGTTCTGTATGTAACATACGTATCCTCTCTCCAGACTTGTGTGTGGGAGAATTGCGGAACGTGTAGGCCGACACCTCCGCAAATCTGGGGACGATAGTTCCAAAAATTTGCTTGGAAGAAGAATTATGGAGAGCAGAGTTTTGCGCCTCCACATGCAAGAACCACTTGGTATGATAAAAGAATTGTTGGGCGTAAGCACGACATCCCCAATCAACCGTCCGACCGAGCATCCGCGGCTCTGAGACGTGGCAGATTCGCTGCAGAGCAACGCATTTGGTGATCAACATATGCTCGTTGAGAAATCGAGGAGTAGTTGAACGATCATCGACAGCCGAGGCCGCCAACATGTGCGTGCTCGCGAGAACTGGCGAGTGCGGTAGTATTATTATCATGTCACTGCAAAGCGGTGAGAGCGATGAAAATTGAAATGAGATAGCATTCTATTGCCAGTAGTCCATGTGGCGAACAGGGGCAGTCGCTACGCCAAGTGACTGAGGAGAGTCGCGCACTGCATCAGCTCAAGAGCATCAAAATTAAACCCTTCACACTTGCCAGTCTCGTTCGACCGCTGGTATCATGGGAGCACATCAGCATCAGACCCAATTGCCATAGCCATAGCCATATTCGCCAACCCATCCCAGCAAGTCTCGCGACCACACATTCTTAAATTCTCTTCGCCACAGTTCGCCGTTCCGATCTATTTCGCTAGAACTCCTTGCCGTAAAATCAATAATAAATAACACTTCGATGTGTCCATAATCTATCCGTGGCTTTGCCCGAAAGGCCAGGTCCATTACTCTATGAATTGACTGGTTCTGTCATTCCGCATTATCGTTCCAGTGTACTCGGATTCGAACTACGACAAATGCCTAGATTCGTTCAGAAAGATCGTTGCCTGCCTCGCTTTGCCGCGCACTACTTTGGCCGCTGCTGACGCCACTGCCTGGATGGGAAATGTCTCTGATTTCCCTGACTTGGTAAGTGCTCTCCTTGTTTGCAACCATTGGCACAGGGAGCTTTCGCTGTGCACCGTCACCCGCTTCCATGATCTCGCTAATTCTCAGACCGCTGTGCTGAGCTGGAACATATGGCTGCTGGCCATCAGCTGACGGCTCGACTGGAGCAAGTGCTGGCGGTGGTTGGTGGGCCAGAGAAAGGTGGTGTAATGTCGGAAGCTGAACGCCATTCGCGTGGAAGAACTGCGGCCGAAGTCGCGGAGAATGCGAGGGCGTTGCAAGTGGGGTATGATCGGGAGTTGGAGAAGTGTCTGGGTGCGAGAAAGATGGCGATGGCGGCGCCGTGGACAGTGGAGATCCTGGTCTCGACTTCTTGTGCGGTCTGTGGTCATCTTCGTCATGCGAGTGGGACCTCGACATGGGCTGCGATGTCGGATTTGAGGAATAGTGGTATGAAGATAGTGAGGGCATGCGACCAGTGTTGTAAGGATGGTGGTACGGTGTATGCCTCGTTGGTAGATTCAAATGCTGGTTGGGAAGCTGAGTGTTGTTTTCACGCTCGACTTGCGATGCTGCTGTAGCCAGCAAATTGATGTCCATTGGTCGATGAAGGCTGCCGCCCTGCGCTGGACTGATATCGCCACTGCTGTTGCGAGTCAGATAAGAGCCTGGAGTGCTGGTGTATGTAGACGCATAAGAATGCGGAGGCGACACGTTAGGAGAGCTCAACTGCGAGTTTGGGGCTGAATGTGTCGTCTTCTGAACTTGAGGTGGCATGATCGGTGGAGGCGGCTGATGGACAGGAGTTTGCATAGGACTGGAATGCTGGCTAAACATGCTCGGCGGCTGATTCATTTGATTGAAGCCGTTCACCTGGCTGAACTGATTCAACTGCTGCATCTGGTTCATCTGGTTGAGTTGGTTCATGTGGTTCATGTGGTTGATCTGGTGGAGTTGGTTCATTTGATTTAGCTGGTGCATCGCCGGGTTGTCGTACATGCCGCCTTGAATGGCAGCAGCGGCGGCGGCGGCGGCGACATGCTGCTTGTTGCCTCTTCGTGAATTGGGGTTGTTGTGTATACGCGAGTGACGAGTCAATTCGTCGGATCTACTAAATCGTTTGGTGCAACCGGGGAACTGGCAGGCGTGTGGCTTCTCGCCGGTATGCGTTCTGATATGTCTTGTCTGATGCTCGAGACGGTGGAATGCCTTATCGCACAGAGGGCACTTGTAGGGGCGTGGAAGGTCTGGTCGGTGTTCGTCCTGGTTCTGCATGGCGACGCCGATTGCCGGCATTGTCGCAGCGGAGCCAGCCATGGGGGCGGACGCAGTGGTTGCTGGAGTCGCGCTGGACTGCAGGTGCGAGGCAGAAGGTGCCTGGGTGGTATGGTCGGTGGGCGGCGGTTGTTGCGAGTGAAGCAAGTCGCTGAGGTTCATGTGGAAGGGGAGAATGGGCCGCGTCGCTTGTCGCTTGGCGGACGGGCGAGCTAAATTCTCTTTGCGTGGCAGTGGCCGTGGCAGTGGCAGTGACGCAGTGGCAGTGACGCAGTGCCACAACACGGGATGCGAATGCGACTTCGATGCAGACGCTGATCCGGGGGATGTGCAGGGGTGGTAGAGGAGGAGAGGAGGTCGGTCGTGAGCGAGGCAGAGTTGGTTGAGAAGATGACGCTGCGCTGCTGGTTCTCACAGAGATAGCAGAAGTATGGAAAAGGAATTCACAAGCGCGGGAGTTTTAGGCAGAGCCATGCCACTGCTACCCACTCCACACAGGGATCGATATCTCTGCAATCTGCATCGGCCTCCCTTTCTGCGTCATGCAGGAACCAGCCGCGACACCGTGGTCCGTGGTCCGTGGCCCGTGGTCCACATGCTGTTGTGGACGATGCGGCTACGGCTACGGAACCTTGCCTGCATGCTACTACTGGGGCACCCACGGGGACCTTCATCTCCTGATGATGATGATAGTCAGACGGGGCTGAGCATCCGTCGTGGCACTACTAGGTACTCCAGAGCATACCATACCGTAGCATGCGATGCTTTGCACTGCGCAATAGAACCACTAATGTCTGTAGGGCTGAAGAAGCCACTGCAATCAATTCAACTCAGTTTGGCCGAGATGGAGACCCACCCTCGGACCGACAAGAAACCTCTTCTCTGAAAAGAGTCTGCTCTGAAAAGAGGCCGACATCTGACGAGTCGCCGGCGCAAGTCTCTGACATTGCCCGTATCACAGGCGCCAAGTTCAGCTGGGATCGGAAAGGTCCTTTTGAATCGCAAAGTCATCCGTGTCTCATCATCCCGCAACGTTGTTCGTTTAAGCAAGGATGTACCAGCACGCATCTGTGACAGGACTCACAGGAGAGGAACATCAAGTGGTGTACAGTGCGCTCCCCGAACCAAAAGCTCACGCCATGAGATGAACGGGATGCTTTTGTCGCCGCCCGCGGGAAATCAGTCTGGGGAAAGGAGTGGACTCCGCTCTGTTCTACTCGTCTTGATGTCGACCATCCTTCAACGCTGGTCACGGACAGCGACGACTTTCCGACACGTTGCCTATTACCTATTATATTATTCTACTGATTCTCAGACCTCTTATCATCCGTATCATAGTATCCTTCGGTAGTGGTGGCCTCGGCTGCCCAACAGAGCACATCCATTCGCGGATCCAGAGGTTTGGAACGCGGCCGCGGATCCGGCAAGCCCTCCCTTTGGTCCTTTGGTCCCAAGAAATGAGCCTTCTCCACCTCCACCTTCGCCGTTCTGCTGCACGGAAACCGACTGGATCTCCCAGAAATGCTGCTGCTCCGGGGAACGCCTTGCGCCATCTAGGAATAGAATGTCGCGACTCGTTTGCACGGGCAGATCAAGCCACACTTCACATGCCAATAATTTGGACCGAATCAAAACCCCACGGGCTGACCACGAGGCTGACTACGGAACAACCATAGGCTAAATTTCCTGGCAGCACGGAGTATTTCACAAGACTGCGGACGAAATGGCATGGAGACGTGTCGAGGTCTGGGCAAAGTGGGCGCACGCTCAAAGCAGAAAGCGCAAGCAATGCCCGCGCAAAATAATATGTATTCATCGACGCAGAGCGCTCGCACGACTGCTGCGCTTTGACTAACCACCAGGCTTCGATGCGCTGTGCAGCAAATGGGGAGGGGCTAAAGCCTTTTGTGCTACGAGCAGTCCCAAGTCTCCTTAACTCGCATCACGTGACATCACATCACACATCCACTCTGGTGGCACACAATTGTCATCGCGGTCATCCGCAAGGCTCAAGCCGAGGCCACACTGCTCACACTGCTCCTCGAAGGCACGAGGAGGCTACGGCAGCTGAGGGAGCAGCACCCGATCTGCTCCGATCTATGGAGAAGAAGCACTAGAACTATTAAAAAACTAACAAAGCCTCCCTAGCCCTTGCACCGGGCAACAAGTACTACGATCGATTCGTATCAATACGTATTTGTTAGCGCCGTATAGTTACCTCTTAAAGCCGTTTAATAGCGTACTAGAGCCCTACCTCCTACCTAGAGGATAAGTTGCACTTACCCTGGGCAGCTGATGCAGCAGCTGAGCGGCTTTCGGGTAGGGCACGGACCTAAATTCAGCCGACCCGAACGTACACCCCGATATCTACTACTTTTCTAACGCCGCGTAGCGGCGCGATTTTTTAACTATAGAGGGTCATATTAAAGCATTTTATAGTATGGAAATAGGCCTTTCAAATAATCTAAAAAGCATCTTAATTAGTGTAGTATTCGCTATGTTCTACGTAGTAGTAAAATGCGATAGCTTAAAGCCGTACTTTGCCCGGATTCGGGCTTCCTAGATTCAAAGAGTTAACTACAACATTATAAAAAATGGTCGTATAAAGTCGCCGTAAAAGTATGTAATAGATATAGTATTAATCTATAGATCTACTAAAGTAATCTATGTTGCGACGATATTTACGTACACGATAATTGTCGTAATATATGCACCTCGAAGCCGACTAAGCTTAGCTAAATACTAGCTTCACCTCTACACGTATAATACTATACACATTTACCTAATACACGTGCAAATCGGTAGATTAATAGTTTATATATATGTGAAGGCCTATGCAAAGTATTATAGCTCCTAGACTATTATGCGTTATATATTAAATGCGATAGTATCGAGAATCTACCTCCGCTAAAGCCCGCTTCTACCTAAAGAGCTACCCGAGAGCTACCTAGAGATCCGTACAGGCACCTACTACCGTAAGGCATACTACTAGAGCTTATTGCTAAGAGATTTGTTAGCGAGAAGCTCTAGTAGTATATCGCTAGGTGCCTAGACCCGTCCGCTTCCTCCGCTTAGCCTTTAATGCCTTGCCTAGTAGGTTTAACCCGGCACTACGACTCTTCTATACTATAGCACGCAACCTAGCATTAAGCTCTTTAATTGCTATGGTTACAATGCCGCTATACTTGTCTCGAGTAAGGTCTTAAACCTTAGTAACGATAGCAAGGCGTATGCTATAGAACTAGCGTATAGTAGGCTTAACTTTCCGCTAGCGACCCTTAGTTTGCTACTCTATAGCAACGATTAAAGGCCTATCCGTAGAGCCTTAGTACCACTTAATCTATAGCTCTTAGACCGTCTTACTATCTAGCATCTTAGTAAAGGCATATTCTTCTTTCGGCGGCTCCGGAGGTACTAGCCGTAGTAATAGTAGATCGATCGAGATAGCCTATTCGATAGCGGCTTCTATAGTAGTACTAAGCGATAGATTGCGAGCCGCTTACGTACTATTAAACGGTTAACTACTAGTTTAAGCCGATAGGACTTAAGTAGCCGTTACTAGCTAATTAACACCTGCCTATAGATCTTTAAGAAGAGGCAAGTCTTCCATAATAGTAAAGCCCTTACTAGGCATGCTAACGCTTATGAAGTTAAAGTTAAATGGCTTAAAAGAGGGTCTAGTAGAAGGTCCAGCAGAAGGTCTAGTAGAAGGTCTAGTAGAAGGTCCAGTAGAAGGTCTAGTAGAAGGTCTAGTAGAAGGTCTAGTAGTAGGCGTAGGTGTTACGGGCCCGGTAGATCTAGTGTTGTTAAACGTACTTATAAAGTTAGGTAGCGGCAACTAAGCTAGCGAGCGAGATTAAGGCCTTAAAGAGCCTATAGCTCTACGTTATAAAGCTAACACTACCTAGATCTACTTATGTAAGCTATCTACTATAGCCTACACTTGTTGTACCGTCGAATTAACTACTCGCTATTCTATTAAGGCGAAGCGATTATCCGTACGTAGCTAGGCTTACTTTAGCATATATTGTAACTACGTAAGGGCGTTCTTAACGGCTCTAAGTTCTTACGACTATATAGGCACGAGTCGCTCTATCTCTATTGCTATCGGCTACATAGGGTTAAGCTGTATCTCTCTAAGCACATTATTAGTAAACGTAGCATACTCTAGCCGCTAGAATATAGGGTATTACTACATCGGGTACGAAGGATAATACTATCGTAACTACATAGATGTAAGGATATCGTTAGGAGTAAGGGTATATAACACGAGTATTAGGTTTATGTAACGATGTAATAGCCTCTATTTCGTATATTAGAATAATCTTAGAGATTCTAAAAGAGCGAGAGCCCGCGGGCCTTCTATATCCCTACACTTCGAGGACCGCCGTCTATCCGCCTATACGGCTTATCGCGATCCTTATCGGAACGGGCGATCGCTATTAGTACGAGCGCTCTCGGCTTATCGCGATCCCTATCGTACCGCCGTCTATCCGCCGTCTATCTACGTAGCATGCGCTCGGCTCGTCGCGACCCCTATCGCGACAGGCCGCCCCCATTGGCCCGCAAGCGAACCAATGCCAGGATTCTTACAATAGAGTCTTAAAGGAAGACAGCTCGTAGGTAGCGTAGTAACTTAACGAAGTCGCCTATAGCAATATCTCTCTCTTTAACCGGCTTCGATAGGAAGTATTCCTTAGTCTACTAATCTAACTAAGGGAATATTATATCCTATAATTCTTAAGGAGGTTGAACTAACTATCGTGCGAGATAATAGCCGCTAGGTTGCTTCTTAAAGCCTACAAGAAGACGTATAACTTCTACTAGCAACTTATCGAGATAAGCGTTAGTAAGAGCGTCCGAATTCTAGTACCCTAAGTCACGAATTAGTAAGGGTGCAATCTCGATTAGCGATAACCGCCGCGGAGGTCCTATAAGCTGAAAAATAGTCCGATCGACATGATTTTTGGATGAGGAAAGAGCCTTAGGTGCGGAGATAGTTAGCGGTATGCTATTTATGTCGTAGGTATGCGTAGTTGTAGCGTAGTAGGTAGTAGTCGATCGTTTAAAATCCGTACTAAATGTAAAGCCGTTCCTTAGCGCTCGTCGATCGATCGACTATGTTCTAGCACTAGTCGACAAGCCGAGATAAGCTATAGCTTCGCGATTCTCGAAGATCGATAGCATACTAGCATTCTACGCATAGTAACCCGATCGATACTAAATTAGAAGCTAAGCTTAGGTATAATGTACTCGAAGACCTCCTACAATATGACCATAATCGGTAATAGTTTACGTAAATGGTAGATAGCATCCGGATGTTATTAATCGGGCTTTAGAAGCTTTAAATAGTAGCTTAATGTAAGTCGAATTGCGAAGCTTATACGGCATCTCCTACGTAGTTTCTAGAGACTACTAAGCGGTTCTCGTTTATATGAGGATCTATATAGACTAGCGAATAATTAAGGCTCTTCGAGGAACTGTTAAAGAGACCGCTCTTAGCGATCTAGCGTAACGATAAGTAATAATCTACGTACCTATAAGTTGCATTTAATGATAAGCTATACTAAGTAACTCTACTAGTCTTATCGAAGCTACTCTACTAGAGTATGTAATCTTCGTAGACTTAATGCTAAGCGCATTAAAGAGTGTCCTTATCTACCTATACTACTATCCGTATGGCATAGGCGTCGCTAGTTATGCCGGATTAGTTAGAAACATCTTCGTACCGTACTAATTAGCCTTCTTCGAGAAGTTAGGCGGAGCCTCTTATTGCATATGCTAACGGTAGAAGAACTAGGTCGTAAAGGCACTAACTAGATACTTCCGTACGTCCTTATTACGCATATAACCTATATACTTAGCTCGATTAAACTTAGTAGAAGTCTTCGATCTTACTATGCCGAAGACGATAATATAGTACTCTTAAGCACCCTTATTAGGTAGTGGCTTTAGCATGAGGTTACACAACTCTCCCTTACGAGTATTGTCGCTACGTAAGATACTATAGTGTCTTGTAGTGAAGTCGCATAGGTTCCTTATGTTCTTCTAGGTCTTATTGCTTACTTCGTTAGTCTAGAGGGCGTCTATAATCCGTACGTGTTCATTATTATCGTATGTAGAAGATAGACGATTAGCGCTACGATCGTAGAAGTTCTTAATGCTATACTACTATTCTTTAAACCTCTCGGCGGTAAGGAGGTTCTTTAGTACCGAGGAGCGAATTTCGGGTAGAATAGGCCGGCCTTAATCCTTCTATAGACGCCATAGATTAACGAGTAAAGACACGTATTGCTTAATGGTTAAGAAGCCGACTTTAACCTCCTTGCTAGCGGTAATAAGAGCCCTCTATATAGTAGTTAAATTGCGAGGAACACGGCCGATTACCTAATCGTCTAGGAAGTATACGATCTTAGCTTTAGAGACAAGGTTACCGTCGGCAAAGCCTTTAACTATAATACACTAGTTCTGTATACTATTAGGCTATGTAGTAGTGCGTGTCGTTACTAGCGTACCTAATATTCTTTAATCCTCGGTTCATAAGCCTCCCGAGTTTTCTTTAGTCTTACTACTAGGCCTTCCTACACCGCACGCTACACTAAGGCATTTAATTCTTTCTAATGTCTTTAAGATAGTGCTATAGTAAATTGTCCGCGTACGCAATGTATTAAATAATAGTGTTGTTATGCTATAGATCTATAGAGGACTTAGTAGTGCGAATAGCTGAATTTTACAAGCTCGGGTGTTTAGCTTACTAAGCCCGCACCGGATATACCCGTGTAAAGCATGTCTTATCTAGCATTTCCGTATACAGCAACAGCTTTACGACAATAACTAATAATTATGCTAGTGCAACGGCATTTAGTAGCTAATTAGTTAGTAATTAAAATGCGATGTAGAATAAGCAGTTTAGTAGTATGGAGGTGCTAAAAATGCTAGCATAAGTTGCAGCTAAAGGGACAAACTTTGCGCTTCAGCGGCTTAATCTCCTACAACCTACCTACTAGTAGTAGGATAATTTAGCGACAAATACCCTACTAGAGTCTATAAATTCCCTACTATAGCTACAGCCTATAGTAGAATAGAAATTCGAATCCGATAAAGAGGTTTCCCTTAAAAGAATCCGTCGTTTTAAGCCCTAGTAAGCGGTAGATCTACCTATACTATCAAAATACTATAGTGGAACCCCATATATCCACGCTACTACAAAGGCCCAACATCTACCCTAGAATATAATTATATAACTTGACGCTACGATTGTTTTAATATGAAACCCAACATAATCGCATCGCCACACGGTGCATATTAATTTCGCAAAGTGTTAGTACAGTGGATCGGCGCTGGCGAACAATTTGTTGGCACGAATCCATCGTAGCACTGTAGCAGTTGTTACCTCCAAAGTTTGCACGGCTAGTTAGGAGGCATCGGTACTTGTTCCAGCATGTGATGGACGTCTCCGCAAAACGACCGGAAATTTTTTTTTTTTTCGCGCGGTCGTCGTCCGGCGATTTTCGGTATCTTCTCTAAATGACATAAATTCTGATTCAGTACCTTGCGCAAGCGCGAAAAGCGGCCGCGATAGAAGCGACAACAACCACATCATCATCATCATCGACGTCTTTGTTCCATCATTCTGCGAAGCTTTTCGCAAATTTCTTTCATATGATTTTTGCATACGCGCCTCTGACTGGAGCGGACCTGAGCCGTGCGAAACCTTGTCTTATCGCGAAGATCCACGACGGATTGCCTCCACATTTCTCATCTCCAGGAAACATCAAACACCACGCACGTGGTAGGGTCTAGTCTCCGAGCTATTTCCGTCGAACACGACGCCCACGGCCAAGTCCACAGCTACTGAACATCGGAGTCTCCGCTTGTGGAAAGTCGCGGTGAGGAATACTTTGCTTGTATCTATGCTTGTCGAAACCGCATCACAGACATGCTTTCGCCGACCTTGACTGGCTCAGCTCCCTAGACTCTTCAGATTCAGAGTTATGGAAATCACGGCAAACAGGTTTCGATACCTGTAACCGCATCGACACCGACTATCGCTACAACCGAGTCAGCGAGATGACAAGATGCAACAATTCGCTTCGAGCGAGACTCCCCTCGGCTGATGTCTTTACTTCGGCAATGACAATTGAGCCAAGCTGTTTCTCAAGACCCAGCATTGCCAGGCGAGTACTGCTCGAGAACTTCCTCTCGGAACCTGCTCCATGAATGATGAAACTGCAATATCGAAGGTACATGTACGTATCCTTCCTGATGAAGTAACACTTCCGTCATCACCATCGTCTCGAGGTCTTGCCGCGGCTGAATGCAAGGATAGCTTGTTCAGCAAAGACAATACCAAGACGGGGAGACAGTGTAGGTTTGTGGAGTGCATTGACAGACTCCGGGGCATGGTTCAGCCTTACCACCAAATTTGGCACCTATCATTATCATTGCCGCATGGAGCAAGAAATTCGATGCATATGCGATTCTTGGCTCTGCTTCGAATAGGGCCTTGATCCCGTCTCGAAACGATCATGGCGACTCGTCTTGACCTCCTCTCGTCCGAGGTATAATACGGTCGCATGGACAAGCTAAGCGGTTCTTCACATGCGATCAGGTAACGCCGGCGGCAAGGAGAGCAACACTCGTTGCTCCATAGCTTATCAATATCTGAGACTACTCGGATCAAGGACTACCAGATGGGTAGCGCGACCAGCTGTCGCCAGCTGCTCTGCTCCAATTTTTGGACGCTTTCCTGCCACAATGGAAGGAAGCGTTACCGTGAACGGGCTTCGGTACAACATATCACGAGCTGCGCTGGCGAAAGCACTGAAGCTGTAGAGTCAATGGATGGAATCTTCTCAGCAATACAGAGCCGTAGATCATGCCATCATGCAAGGAAGAATGGCCGAAGGCGAGGGAAAAATAGTCTTGTGGTAATCCGACCAGCCCCTGCCGTCAGCTACGATCCGGATTCTACTACTCGTGACGGTTCTGTCATGAAGAGGCTGATGCCAGATCACCCCTCCCAAAGACCATTATCCCCTACAATTTCTCCACAAGCATACCGAGCAATTGGCTGTGAAAACGGCTTGTGGAGGCATCATATATCTGAGATGCTATGCAGTCACAACTACTGCTTGCGAAAGACTCTCCTGAAAAGCCTTCTTAGCTTCTTCATGTGCAAGATTGCGTCCAATAATAACAATCTTGCCACCAGAAGCACCATCTTCATCATCATCGACAACAGCATCAATCAGCTCGAATATCTCTCTCACGCCTTGTAAAACTTTTAGACCACCTCCTTGTAAAGGAATGCGTCCCTTGATGCGATGGATCTCCCATCCCGACAACTCATCTGCACCCGGTAGCCGTGTCTCCCATAGTACAGTCCTGAGCCATCCGTCCAGCTTTTGTAGCCCGGCTGAACTCAGGACGGGAAGACCCAAAGTTACAGTCCCGATGGCTGGATCCAGATGACTGTGACCTTTACTGGCGAACTGCAAATTTTCGGCAGAAACATTGTCGTATGCGTGAAGATCGAGAATCAATCCTTCAAGTTGCGGGACTTGAGAATGGTCTGTAGTCTCGATTCTTGCTAGAGCGTTGATTGAGCGGACGCGATCTTGGACGGCTTTGAGCTCATCTTCCGTGATCAGGTCAGTCTTATTGATGATCAACACATCGGCATGCGAAATCTGCAAGTGTGCGGTTGATAGAAGTGGTCCGCCATGATCATGATCGTTGTGCACAGCTTCTTCGCCCTGTGGTGCGTCGAGACTGCGCAATATATTCTTGCCGTCAACGAGGGTCACGATGCCGTCTAGATAGATGGTGCTTCCAAGGCCTTCGTCGACCCAGAATAATGGAGCAATGTTGCCCGGGTCGGCTAGGCCTGTGGTTTCTAGCAGGATGTAGTCGAAGGCACCTCTGCGTTCCATGAGGGATTCTATTGCGTTTACGCCGGAGTCTTTCACTGAGCAGCAGATGCAGCCATTTGCCAGGTCGAGCCATTCTTCGGCTTGTTGGTCGCCTTGGTTTACAGTGAGAGATTTTTCGATGTCGGTGCTGTTACCGAATTCTGAGGAGCATCAGTGGTAAGAGCGGAGAGGAGAGTGATGATTTTCGATAGACTGACCCACCATTTAATATGACAGCAATCTTCTTGCCGTGGCGTGCTGTGAGGATGTAGTTCAGCAAGGTTGTCTTGCCGGCTCCCAGATATCCTTGAGATGGTCAGCGAACGGTCATTCCCGACTTCAAAGCGTAGCAAGTTGCAAATGACTGGCGAGGCGAAGCAGAGGAAGTCGTTCTGGGATCTAAGACGATATGACTCCTGCGTCTCGTGGTGGAACACGAAGACTTGGAATGCTTTCGATATGCTGTAGCGTCTCTCTTGATAGCAAGCCGTATGGTAAAGGCATTGATCAAGCCTATTGCAGCCGCAGCAATTGACTGACCTACCTGTAATGATGGTGATGGGTACTCGAGATATTGTTATATCTTCCATGTGAGAGCTTAGACCGGCTTCGACAGCATCCGTGCCATGGGCGGTCACCAGCATAGGCGGCGCATCGTCGTCGTCGTCCATGCTGCTTGCCGTCAGGCGGTGTATGGAGGGAAGGGGAGGGAGGGGAAGGGGAAGAAAACTTCAAAGCGGAGCCAGATCCGAGAGCTACAATACTGTATGTGACTCTGTGTTTACCTAGTAGTAAATTTGAATAGCTGGACACAACAGTACCATACGGCGCATAGGAGGAAGAAGCGGCATAACATAAGATTAGTGGAGCGGAGAGGAACCCATACAAGCGCGCAGTATGAGTATGGCGGCCGCAGCCTCACCTTCGTCGTCACCACGGCTTCCATCACCACCACCCATAGCAGAAGACCAAATTGGGCCAACATCGCCTGGTGTTTCGCTCTTCGAAGACCAAGACAAGCTGCTCTCACAGAGCCTTGACGCTGGAGCATCTCGACGAATACGGCCAGGCACAAAGTCCGAGGACATGACAGAAGGTCCGCCTCTGGTTGAGCTTTCCGAGGTATATCATACACAGAACCGGAGACCATGGCATGCTGACTCGAGATGAGCAGATCGACACGGCATTCCAGCTCACAGAACACCTCAAAGCACTGTACTACCATCACACCCACCCGGCCAACTCCAACACCACCGTACCCATCACTGCCGACCTGGCGCGCCAGCTGTGCACACCACCCGAAGGCACCTCTACCGAGATCTGGCTATACGAGCTCGGTCGCTTCCTCATTCAGAAGACCAATGCGATCATCGTGCACCTCTTCGCCGACACCCCGCCATGCAGTCCACAGACTTGCTCCGAGATGCGAGCCAGTGAATGGCAGTATCTATGCGCAGTCCACGATCCACCCAAGAGCTGCTCAGCAATAGACTATTGCTGCCACACCCTAGATTGGGCTGCCACATCTTTGACTAGCAGCAAGATGTTTCCGTCTCGCTTGAATCTCGGCACTGCGGGCATGGGAGGTGGACACGACAAGACTATGCAAGCCCAGCTCAAGGAGATTACAAACATATTCAGACGTGTATATCGCATCTTTGCGCATGCCTGGTTCCAGCATCGCGATATGTTCTGGCGCGTCGAGGCTAAGACCGGCTTGTACATCTTCTACAAGACTGTCTGCGACGAGTACAATCTGATACAGCCTGAGAACTACACCATTCCACCGGAAGCAGAAGGCCAGGAACCAGACGCATCTCGATCTGACAATGAGAAGCCACAAGTCCCTAGCATCCTTTCCAGGCCGCCGGAGGATATCACCCTACCAGATCCCGCCAACACCACCATTGCTCATGGCAATACCACAAAGCGTCATACCCACACCAGGGACCCATCTAGTTCGGTAGCAACTGTAATTCAAGAAGAAGCAGAACCGGAGGACGAGGACGCACCTGAACCGAAGAGGGGCCTCGACCGCTCGAGCACTATCTTACACACAAACGCAGCAGATCCAGAGCATTTGGCTGAACCCATCAAGACTGAAGATGATGAGGCTCCAGCTCCAGGTATTGAGCGTACCGACACCCTCAAGCCGACAACGCCTGAGCCACAGCAAGCCAGCGAAGAGGCTGATGCAGGAGAGGAGACTGTCATTCTTGCAGAGCCAGAAGTTGAAAGTAAGTCGGAGGCAGTGCCAGATGTTCAAATCAAAGTGGAGCCGGTAGATCCGATCGACCCAGAAGAATCTCCCGCCGCCGATCCAGAAGAAGCGGGCAAGACAGTCGCAGACTGAGGGAGTCGAGCGTACCTGAAACCTGTATCTGCGCGGAGCACTTTCAAGGCCTTGTTGCTGGATGGCACATCGCGTGCACGTGGTTGTTCGTCTACCTTCCACTAAGCACACACAGGACGAATACCAGACACAGCTCCTGGACATCAAGCACCTCCGCAAGCTTTAAACCACAAGGACTTATAATCGAACATCGACAGACTGCCGCGATATCTTCACCATGACCATGTCCTCTCTAGGACATAAGCTGCGAACTTTCACGAGAAGGTGGAACCAGCAGCATTTTGACCTTCTCAATCTGGCATCCATTGGAGATACCACTTGCGATCTATGATGCATGGATGATAGTCGAACCACCCACCCTCGACTTCCTTGCCGATATCGAGCATCCAATTCTCTATCCCGTCCTACTTTCAATTCGATATGAGGCCTACGATGCATTGTTTCACGCCGCTCCGCTCGTACTGTCGCCCTTGAAGGACCTGTGCTCCGGTGATGGCAAGATTCCACCATTCTTGAAAATGCATGATCATGTCTGTGGCGCATCTGAGAGAAGTCGTATCAGCCTCATGGAAGTGTGCTGCTGCATGGATTTACGGAGAGGAAGGGATTGGTGCCTGCCAACATGCGCGCGTACCAAAAAGCAGCAACGGTGGGAAGTATAAGCCGCAACCAAATTGGCAGCAACACTGGTCCCGAGATGCAGTATCGGCGCTTGCGAACTGCGAATGATTATCCGTTGCGGGTCCTTCAATGACATTCGTGGCGACTATGATTGGCGACGTCGATACAGACGGTAGTTATACTGAAAAGTCAGGCTTGGCAAGCACGAGTATAGAGCCACGAATTTGGCGCGTATTACGGAGAACTTGATAGCATCTCGATCATTCTTGACCGTTCAATTCTCGACCTCATGTTCTTTTGTAGAAACGGTTAATCGCTCCTCTCATGCGCTTTGAAATCCCCTCACTCCTCGTCAGAGCAACTTCCCGGTCAACCTCGACGATACGTGACATTGCATCAATCAATCGAAACTAGATGGGACCCACTCGTGCGGACATCCTGGATCTCAGGGCGACTTTACTTTTCAAAGGGAGTAAATGCCAATATCACAGGCAGCCTTGGTGAAGATTTGGGCTATGGGTTGTTCTTTGAGAAGAGGTGTGGAGAAGTATGGTATGTAGCAAGAAGAACAGAGTCAGTTGGAGGGGTTTGATTGTGAGGGATACCTATCGATGCTTCACCTAGCGGGACTCGAGATGCCTGGAAACGACTCTGTATCAGATTTTAAGCATCGATTTAGCTAATGGGGCTGGTCATTCATGTAGGAGGATTCGATGCTCGATTGCGATTTCAATGAGGGGCCGAAACTTGAAGCTTCATAGAGTAAAAGGCAAGAGGGAACGTGACCACTAGGCGTTGTGTAGATTGTAGATGAAGTCGTGTTTCTCTGCCTCGCTGCATAAGAACATCGAACAATTCAAGCTCTATGCCTTCATTCCTCCCTCCCGATTCCTGTCCGGACAACACTCTTATCCCGATAGAACATGCAAATCATACCTCGATCACCGACGCCAACCATGGTCGTAGCATCAGGACTCCAAGCAATCTGCGCAGTAGCAAAGTGCGTTTTCGCCGAAAGCTTCGTGTTGGCCGTCACACTCTCATGAGCCTCGAGCGGCAAGAAAGCATCACCGAGGGTGTACTCTCGCTCATCTGCAGCAGTAGTGGTAGAAGCTTCAGCTATGTGTGGTGGTCAGCAAGCACCAGGATATCACGGGGGCGACGACTTACGCGTTCCTCTCGATGAACTACCAGCCACGCTCTCGCTCCTTCCTTGCAGGTCACCGAGCAGTGCGGTACCTTTCCGCTGCTTGCCTCGCTTCTTCGCTCTTGAAACTGGTCGGTCTTGAGGGTCGATGCCCTCCTCCAAGCGCTGCATGTCCCAGAATAGATATTGGGATTCTTGATTACCCATGCATAAGATTGGCCTGACGTTGGGGGCATGTAGCAAGCCGAATCGGTGATAGAAGCGGTCGGTGTGCGGAATCTTGAAGGTCAGGAGACGACGGAAGCCCCGAAAGCCTTCATTGTGCGGGAAAGAGGACCTGGTTTGTTGGGCTGGCTCGGGAATGGGTGGATCTTCAGGTGGTGGCTTATCCGAGTCGAAGCCCTCGATTTTCCACAGGAGGATCTCGTTCAGTTTGCCGCCTTTCTTTTTGTCGCTGTCGGCGCCTCGGGCGGCTTTTGAGAGGATGAGGTCGCCGTAGAATGCGAAGCAATCGACGTAGTTTGGATGCAACTCTTTGCTGAAGAAGTGTGGGTAGTAGACGATCAGGGGCTCACTGGCTCTGCTAGAGTCCTCGGCTCGTTCCAGTTCATCCAAGGCAGGCACAGCCCAGAGGCACACTGCTGTGTCGATGCCTCCCGAGAGAAGCCACTTTCCGTTTGGGTGAAAGTGGATGGCAAGGATGGGTGCCCGATTTCCTGCTCCAGCGAACAGGGCAACACATGGTTGTTTTCCAAAACGCGGCGCTAGGCTCCACAAGCGTATGGTTGCGTCTTCTGCACATGAGGCTAGAAGGTGTGTTGACAATGGCGAGACAGCGAGATCATTTATGCCCTTTCCATGACCGGTGAGACAGCGTACGGGCTTTCCGGTGTCAATGTTCAGTATTTTGATGTGCTTTGGTTCGGCTCCAGCGATACAGAGCCATGGAGTGCCTGTTTCGGGACATTTTGTCCACGCAAGGCTGTTGTAGGCACAGTCAGCCTGCATGTGTAATTAGTGGGCGTGCAAAAGTGGTCACATGAAAAAGGCGGGGCCACTCACATCCTTGTCCCGAAAGCACTTCAGCACCTCAAAGGGCGGATCGGCGCCGCGCTTAGGACGACACACGACAGTCTGCGAAGGTCAGATGAAGTGCTGCTGGAGGGCATTGAGTCGATGATGAGCATACTCACGTCGGTGCATCCAGTGAAGGCAAATATCTGGTCATCATCTTCGGTGGCGTAGGGGTAGAATTTGACGTCGTGAATGGTTTCGTCTGACATCCATTTGGTGCAGCATTCTAGCCTGGGAAATAGCTCGTGCGATTGTGAGGCCATTTCGGCGCGGCGCACGGCATTTGTTCGCTATGGCTCGGCTGACACGTGCTGTGTATGCGCGAGCGAAAGACCAAGGTTGGCGCAAGAGAAGCATTGGGGGTGAAATGCCGTTGAGCGTGCGAGCGTCACACAGCGGCTTCAATCGACGATGGAATGCGGTCGGCCTGGCGCTGGCCTGGCGGATGATCAATGCATGAGCGACCGGGGTGGAAATGCTTGGTGCTGCAGTGAAAGCAATATATTCTTATGTACAGTATGCCTTAAGGCTTTGGAGGTCATGTAAAGCATACATTAGACCGCAGTCTAGTCGCGGGGAGCAAGTAGCCCTGCAGGCTGCAGCAGTCGTTTGAGAACGGCTAGGCACTATGCTGCCCGGCACGCTTTCGCTGTGCCGCTATAGCAGAACGCATACCACTGTGGCGTGGTTGTCTTTCCTAGCAAATGCTAATTGTTAATTGCTCTACGGCTATTTGGCAATTGCTAACCGTATACTAACCTAGGTTTAGATAAGCGTTTATTCCTATTGTAAGGCCTTATTTTATACGTAAATCGCGCTCTTCTTTAGGTACTAGTCCGTCGCGTTACTAAGACGCGTAACTAAATAGTATGTCGATAAAACTTTTATAGTATAGCGACTTCGAGGTATTATTCTTTCTACTATAGTAACTATATCTTCTTAAGTACTTTACGAGTTATCTATTCTCGGCGATTTCTTCTAAGATATCGACGCTCCTAATAATATAGAATCTCTAGGAGATAGCGGCATTAGTAAGGAGTTAGAAGAGGTAGATTTAGACGATCTTCCTAGTTTACTTTACAGTTAAAGATACTATATAAGGTGTATAACCTACCTCTACTAGGCTTATAGGTTACTAATCGAGACCGTAGTTATATAAACGCTCTTAATGCTATATACCCTCGCATACCGGCTCTTATCTATACCTAGCATGTCTTTAAGAACGTATAGGCGTAGGCTCGGAAGCTAATGCCTTAGAAGCAAGTTGTTAATAAAGAGATAGGTAAGACCGAGTAGCAAGACGACCCCGAATGTACTATATTCGTAGATAACTTCCGTGCCTATATCTATACTAAGACTAAAGAAGAATTTAATACTAAGGACTAGTAGATAGTAAACTACGAGAACCCTTACTATATAACCCTTCGAGAATATATTTAGCGTAAATACTAGAGCTATAAGTATAAGCTAGTATACTATTTCTAGTAGAAGAAGTTCCCCTTCTACGGGCAATTAGTTACTTCGAGGGTAGAAGGCGCCTACTTAACTATAAAGAAGTAGCTTACTAGTAGGCGCTATAACATCCTTAATTCCTTACCCTCCTCCTTAAACTCCGCCCTTAGTAGGCTATTCGCTATTTAGAGATTAAGAGACGTATAGCATAAGAACGTATAGCGGTACCTATAGCATTACGTAGACCCGAGTTTACTAAAGCTAATAAGAAGATCTACTATAAGCCGTTATAGAAGGGCCTTAATTAACTTAAATTAGCGTAAGAAGAGATAGCTAAGGTTACTAAGGAGCTAGGCAAATAGTGCTCTTAATACTTAGGCTACTTCCGAGTCGCTTAGGGTATCGTTTATAAGTACACGATTATCGATACTATCGAGGTAACTAGCTTATTCGAATTTAATCCCTATACGTACTTCGATAGGTACTAGTATACCGATAAAGCTACGGCTCCGCTAAGAGCGATTATTAAGGTTAAGAGACCGGTTTAAGAGCTAACTACCTTACTAAATAACCGCCGGCGGCGTAGTAACGCTATACCTACGAGAACATACGTACGTACTAACTAACGAGAACCCTCTAGCTTCGAATACGTAGATTCATTAAACCCGGCTTCTTAAAGAGGCCGTAGTAGGCGTATAAGGGCATCTACTCGGTAACCTCGTATAGTAATACAACTACTACGAGCGCTTATCTATACGCCGGTAGAGCGACACGGCTTAATTAGTAATAATCTAGCTAGTATTTAAAGAGCTACTATAGTACTCGGTCGATAGGCGGTAGTACTAGTAATACCTTACTTTTAGTAGTAATTTATCTAGTTCTATAGTAGTTAACCTATACTAAGATAGGCTCTAGTAGGTCCGCTAGTAGCGACTTTACGCGCTTATGACCTAAACCGGAGGTAATCTAAAAAGCAATTACCAAATAGCCGTAGAGCAATTAACAATTAGCATTTGCCGTCTTTCCTCGACGAGAGTCTCGGCAGCTGCTGCCGCCACGCTGCGTCATTTGTGCACAGACGCATTTTCGCGGACCCCTTCGCACGCCAGTGTCCAGTGTCCAGAGTCCAGAGTCCAGAATTCCACGGTGGCAGGCTGGCAGGTGGAAGGTTTCGTTTCAATTGACCTGCTCGTATACCGCCGCACAAACAGCCGAGCCCCCCTTGCAGCAGCAGCAGTGCTACGAGTCGCGTGGGCACCCGGCGCATTACGGAATCAACGTACGGAGAGCCCTTCACTCCTAATAAAATAGCTGCTCGGCCTCGAAAGCACTGCTTCTCACCTTAATATTAAGCTTCGCTGCTCTCCCAGCACCTGCCTGGCCACAATTGACTTTGGCACGGCCGTTGCCATCATCCACGTTGCCTACCTAGTATACCACGAATCAGCGCGCGAACCAGCAACAAGCCTCCACCACGCCCTTGTTCGGCAGAGCTGTACTGCCGTCGACAGCGTTTGCGACGAGTCTCGATGCTGTCTGCCCTGAGATAGAACCATTATAGCACTTTCTGCCTCTCTTCGACCCACTGACAGCGCTGCCTTGCCCCCATTGCCGTCAGTATGGAGACGACCTTCATTTCTATTCATGGTGAGCCTTGCAGCAAGCATGTGCCTCGCAACACACTGATCACTCATCCGCCGCCCAGATTTGACCGACAACGCCACCATCCTATACTCCTCCGACTCCGTCGTCGACATCTTGGGATTCACCCCCGACGAAATCGTCAATCGTTCAGCATGGGACTTCTTCCCCGACGACGAGCTTCCCGTGGCGCGCAAGTTCCACCAGAAGCGTGTTGCCACCGACAAGGCTGCTGTGCTCGCCTACATCCGCGTGCGCAATGCCGACGGTCAATGGGTCGGCTGCGAATGCTGTTTTACCATCGTCTACGATGTCATGGTCGTTTGTACCAGTGTTTATCGTCGCGGACTCAAATCGGACAGTAAGTGACCATCGCACCTGCCCGCCGTGAGTCGCTTCACTGACACGCAACAGAGCGAGCCCTCGAAGCCCCAATGGTGCGACGCATCTTCTCCTCGTCGCCCAAGGACCCAAGATACCACATGTTGTCGCATCTCTCCGCCAAGTTCTCGTTGCCCGCAAAGAAGACGCAGCACGAGCCACGTGCTGCGCTATTCTTGAATCGCTTCACTCGCACATTGACCATCATGTATGCCACCAGCGGGCTTGCTGAGGTCATCGGTATTCCAGCAGAGACCATGCGCGGCCGAAGCTTCTACTACTGCATCTCGGAGAATTGCCTGCAGGATGCCGTCAAATGTCTCGAAAATGCCAAGGGCAACGACTCCATCGCTTACCTTCGCTTTTGGTTCAGAGACCCACGCCTTGACGACGAAGACGCCGCTTCGGACGTGAGTGACGAGGAGATGACCACAACGGACACCACCAGCGAAGAGGGCGGCGTTCATCTCCGCGCCTCGACACCCACAGACACTCAACCCGGAGCCATGGACATCGATAGCGACGAGTCCAGGCAATCTTCCGGCGACAGCACGCGTCACACCGATACGCACGAAGCAATATTTGGCCAAGCACGTCGCGCGGAGTCGTCCACTTCCTCCTTGGCACCTTCCCCAGAGCGTGAGAGAAATTCGCCTCAAGTACAACGGGATCCCATTGAGCTCGAGGCAGTCATCTCCTGCACTTCCGACGGTCTTGTGGTGTGCTTGAGGAGAGCTCGACCCATGATTCCACACCCTATCCAGCGCCCATCACAGCCTGTGAACCAGAACGGCTTCTTTGCCGCTCCTTGGGCCATGGAACCAATGCTGCCACCAATGGAGACCAGAGGTGCTGCGGGCTACGCTACTGGCTTCGCGCCATCTCTCGGCCCACAAGGCGCTCGGAAGGGCAGCTCGAATGTCTCGCCAACCGCTGGACCAGATCAAATCGACTTCATGGCTGCCATCCGCGAACAAGCCGTCTTTGCTTGGGCGCTCACTGGTATCAACGGAGTCTTGGCTGACTATGCCCATGGTAAGCCAAGCGGAGAGTCCTTGCCATCAGAGGGTCTACCTGTGTGGTCTAGCGATCCGCGTGCTCAGCCCGACAATGCCAAGGATCTGCCTGGTCTTCGCGATGGTCCTGGACCTCATGGCCCTCAGATCTTCGGCGACCCTGGGCTCGATAAGAACAGCAACAGCGGTAGCCGCGGCATGGGCACTCATAGTGGAACGAACAGCTCTGGCAACACGCCATATTCTGGACCGCGCTGATCTCCCTGCACTTGACTCTGCATCCCAACGAGACAATGATGAACCATGACTTGGCCTCCGCGTGCGGGATGCTTTTGCTTACCTTGCTCTAGGCTCTCACCTCAGACAGCCTTTGCTTTGATTCTGTTGGCTAGGCGTTTCTGCTTCGAGTGCACCACTAACGAAGCAATGACGCGCAAGATACCAAGAAAGAGAGAGTTGCTACAGCATTTTAGCGTATATGATTTGTTCGGTCACGGAATACCACTCTGCGAAAAGTTGCGAAATTATGGCTGCTGGGCGTTAATAATGGCTACCAGTGCTGGAGGGATAGTTCAATCCAAAGAGAGCGAGATTCTCTCCCAGAGTCGCAAGACTCTGTCATTACCATCCATTCTCAGTCTCAAATCGAATCTAGTGTGTCGTTGCCAGAGGTTGTTCACACGCGCGGATGCAGAGCTTCGTGATTGGCTTTGCTTGCCGCGCGGAAGACACAAGCGAGCCTTCAAGTGATGTAACCTGGCCTCCTTGCTCGTCGATGCTTGACATTGAGGCCGTCGAGGCAAGACACAGGCAGGATGACAGAAATCACCGCCGATTTCAATGTCTGTCTCAAGGAGAAAGGCGCTCAGGTAGTTTTGAAGAAAGAGTACGACATTCACACCATCAACTCTTTCCTCCAGGAAGCATATGCCATAGTATCAAGAACCTCTGCCAGAGTGGCTTAGCATACACTGACTACTTTCAGAACACACATATCACTGACCTGATACGAGATCTACGAGCCAAGCGGCCTGCCTACCTATCTGCTGCCCAACCATCTCGACGACGACAAGCTGCAACCGGTGACAGCCGCGCTCGACCGCTGACGGACCGCGAACGAGATGCTTTCGACGCCGAGACAAAACGGCTGTTGAAACAGCTGAGTGGCGCAATCACAGCTTTGAAACAGGTAGAAGATGCCAGAAACGAGGCAGCAGATGCCATCGCACTTCGGAAAAGAGCAAGAGGTGGATTGGGAGCCTTGGGAAGATGGGCAGCAGGCGGCGCGGTGACAGCCAAGTCACCCGAGGAAGAGATGGAAGAAGCCGCACGGAAGACTGTTGCTGCTGTTCGAGAGAGTGTCATCTTGTACTTGCAGACCAAGCTGAGAGATGCCAGCACCATTCAACAGGAAATGATGGACGCGCGGTTGAGCAGAGCAGAAGAGAAGGCGAAGTCGATATTGGCCAAATCGACTGTTGGCGCGAATATACAGCATGCGCTAGACGATGAACCAGCCGGGCAATCGAGCGCGTCGAAAAGGAAGCAGTATTCCGGAGACCTGGACAGGGAAGCCACGCAACCATCAAGCACGGAGCAGTTGACGCAAGAACAGCTTCAGATGTTCCAAGAGGAGAACCACGAGCTTCTCAAGCACTACGAGGATCAGCTAGACCAGGTGCGCACGGCAGAGCGCAGCATTCTGGAGATCAGCGAGCTACACACCACGCTTCACGCCAATCTTTCACAGCAAGCCGAGCATATCGAACAGCTGGTGCAGGACTCATACTTGACGACCGAGAATCTTGGCAAAGGTAACAAGGAGCTCAAACGAGCAAGCGAGAGGCGAAGCACAGCTCAGGCACTATTTTGGTCTTCGGCTGCGTTTTGCTCCTTCCTGATTGTGTGGGATCTGTTCGTGTGAAGTCGTACATGGAAGAGAAGATCGTTTTTGATACGCCAGTCCATGCAATGGTATCAACACCAATATCAGCATATGATGCATTGGTAAGAACGCTCTCCGCTAGCACCGCCCAAATGCATGCTCGATCCAAATAAGGAAGGAAACAGCAAAGCAGTGCCGCTGCTTTCTGATGCACTCCAAAAGACCAGCACCTCATCCTTACGCGCAATTCCGCCAATCTGGAGCACATCACTGGTCGTCATCTTGATGCTGATAATGGCCTGAGTCATGCACATTGTTGATCACTTCGTCGATGTGCGGAGGACTTGCCATTACGTCCAGCATAGGATCGAATGCAATCTGTTCGGGATCGAAGCTGAAGCCTCAGCGTCTTGAGTCTTGCGCATCGGTTGTTCGCTTGGGCTGGTATTTTTTCTTGGCTAGGTCATTCCGCTCATGGCGCGTCACAACAGCTCATTAAGATGTGCAACGTCATCTTGTAATGTCGTCCAAGTTGCTGTATCCACTGCTTGCTGGTCTTTACTGGACTGTGGCACACCTGCACTGTCTCGTCTCAAGTTTGGATCCAGCCCACCAAGGGATTCTGCACTGAAATCCGACTGTGCTCGAAGCTGTGCAGGTGAAGTGGTATTTATCGTGCAGTGCGTACGTACATTTGGCCGAGAAGTCGGGGAATTGTGGGGCCACGACATCGACCTCATAACCGATATCGATGAGGCGCGGTATATGAGAGTGTGAGATGAATAATAATTGTTGCTACCTATCAGCCGAACTCTCCCCTTAGAAGACGGAATGAATCTTCGAAAAAAGAAGCTCATTCCCACGCACTTGAATTCTCCCTCTAGCCAACAACGCCTCAAACTCGCTAGACTACATCCTCCTACACACCCCACTACATCATCTTCCATTTCCTCTTCGCCTACGCAGCCATTTCCTCTCGACCATAGAAACTCCACCATCAAATCGACCACAACGTGTCCCCAAGACCCGACACGACGAAATATAGACCGAAAGCCGTATATAGCGGAAGGCAAATTGTAAGTTTTCTTTCTTTTCTTTCTCTCGAGCTCGAGCGTTCTTTCACAGAACCCAGAAACAATTCAAATCAAATCATACGTATAGAAGGAGGAAAAAAGGATGCTGATGTTGATAATAAACAGCACATGCGAATTCTATTGAGAATTTCCCTTTATTTGTGACTTGTGACGGCTATATATGTTGTGGGATCATGTATGTTTCTGGAGTGGGGACTTCTACTGGTAATACTGTGGGATTGGCGTATACGATTTCGAGGGTTGTTTACGTTGGAGCGTATGTTTTTATTACGGATGCGAGGTGGAGTTTGTTGAGGGGGGTTGCGTGGTGGGCTTGCAATATTGTCTGTTTGAGGGCGTTGTGGTTGGGGGGCAAGGCGATGAATTAATTGGTCGTATGTCGACAGATACGGAGAGCAGGTGTGGGTTTGAGGGGAGGACTTGAATCAGGAAAGGCAGTGCAGTGATGTGGAACTAAAGGCTGAGGTATGAGAGTGATGGGTCACTACTGTTGCATTGCTTTTCTTGTCTTCCGATGAGCGCCAGGCTCCATCCCATGCCGATTTTACACATATACACATAACCTCATGCAACCTCATGCAGCCTTCCGCGCCAATGGCGTGAGCCACTGTCGATTTTTATGTTTCTTTTCCTCATTCATCCTCTCATGTCATTCAAGCCACGTTCTTCCAGAGCCGTTCTTTCTATGAAGTCTCTCGCACTACGCTGTCGACTGACTTGGCGAAATAGTCAACGTTCTTGGTATTGAGCCCAGCCATGCTGATACGGCCGTTCTTGGTCATGTAAATGTGGTATTCCTCACGCAGCTTGTTCACCTGCTGCTCGCTCAAGCCGGTGAAAGAGAACATGCCGATCTGGTCAGTGATGTGGTTCCAGGTCCCGGGCGTGCCCATCTCCTTGAGCTTCGAGTGAAGAGCGTTGCGCATCTCAATGATTCGGCCAGACATGGTTCGAAGATCCTCTTCCCACTGGGCGAAGAGCTTGTCATCGTTCAGCACGAGAGACGCGATGCGTGCACCGTAAGCAGGTGGGTTGGAGATTTCGGATCGCTGAAGAATAGCAAGCTGGCTGCCGACGCGTGCGACTGTCTCGCTAGCGTGCTGGCCTGGAGCAGTGACAAAATGGAAGCAGCCTGCACGCTCGCCGTAGAGACCAAAGTTCTTGGCATATGACTGGGCGATGAGAAGCTCGAATCCTTGCTCGACGAAGTAGTTGATTGCCCATGCATCCTTGGTCAGTGATCCCGAGGCAAAACCTTGGTATGCCGTATCGAAGAATGGGAATTGGTGTTTCGCCTTCATAACCTCTGCGATCTGCTTCCATTGTTCTTGTGTTGGGTCAACACCGGTGGGATTGTGTGCACATGCGTGAAGTAGAATGATGGCTCCTTCTGGAGCCTCCTTAAGCTCGCCGATCATGCCATCGAAATCGAGGCCCTTGGTCTTCTTGTCAAAGTATGGGTATGTCTTGATTTTGAGGCCAACATTTGTAAAGATCTGGTTGTGGTTTGCCCATGTTGGGTTGCTGAGATAGACTGCCTTCGCTTCGCTGTTCGATGGGTGGTAGAATTTGGCAAGGAAGAGTCCACCAAGATGGACTGCACCAGTACCTGAGATGGTTTGGAGCGACACTGCGCGCTTCTCAGCAATAGCAGGAGAGCTCTTGCCGAGGATGAGCTTTTGTGAGGCGGATGTGAAGTCGGCGAGACCGGCAATAGGGAGGTACTCGTGGTTGAGGTCTGGGTCGTTGCGAAGGAGCTCGTCGGCCTGAGGCAAAGATTAGTGAGCTTTGCCTTGTAGAAGGGGATTGGCCTTACCTGCTTGACCACTGGCAACACCCACGGCTTTGCATTGTCGTCTCTGTATGCTCCGATGCCCAAATCGACTTTCTTTGGATCAGTGTCTCTGCGGTACGCCGCCATCAGCCCAAAAAGCGGGTCTTCTGGAGCTTGAGGGCACACATCGTTGGTGAAGGATGTGGCCACGCTTCCGTTGCTAATGCTCCCCATTTGGCCTTGAATTTGTTGTAATCGTTGGTTTGGTTGTGAAGAAGTGTTTGGTGTATTTGGAGTTGGCATCTTTCCAGGAAACGTCGGTGAGGCAGGTGCGGCGCGCGGCTATTGGACCCTTGTCTGCGCGCGGTTCTATTATTGGCTGTATCTTCACGGCGGTGGGCAGATGCGTCTGGAGACTGGGGTCGCGTCGTGACGAAACGGGACGTTAGGTAACGGGAAGCTTCAAGCGAGGGTTGTGATGATGGTGGAGAAGAGGAAGGGAGAGATGGAAGTGAAGAAGAAGATTCCCGGATCATTTTCATTGCATGTGATACTCTCTCAGGTACCCGTGCTGCACCACTTCCATGCCGAGGCATCTGCTATCTCCCTGTTCCGGTCTTTGACAGCAGCAGCACCACCTGCTCGCCAGATATCCACAGCACGAGTTATTGAGAAAACGCGTCAGCAGTCATATCATGCTGAAGGAGATAATCAAACTCAAGCACTGACTTCCCAAGCGCCAGAGCGCTCTCGGCACAATCCTCTTTGCTCGTCCACTCCTTGGCAGCGTGAGAAACTCCGTCTTTGGCTCGTGCGAAGACCATTGCCGTGGGACAAACAAGCGTGGTCATAGTACTATCGTGTGCAGTCAAAGTGTCAGCTCCGATGCCTTTGTCACCACACGCGCGCTTGACGCATTCAACAGCCTCTGGCCAGAATTTTCCAGGCTCCAAGTGCATGATGCGAGCACTATCAAGCTTGACCTTTGCCGCAACCGCTCTGCTTTTTGCCCGAGCTTCGACATCCTCGTTCATGGCTGCAAGCTTTGCTGAGTCTGGGTGCATCAAGCAGAAGACAATCTTCGTCCAGCTCTGTATGTTGCAGCAGCCGACAGGACCAGAGAGAATGCTCGTGACTGTTGTGAAGCCGCCATGTGTCGAAGGCAGATCTTCGATATCAGCAATCGTCTTAGCGGCCGTGACAAGGCTGTCTTTCCTGCGTTCCATCGGGTATGTATTGGCATGGCCATCTTCGCCGTGGAAAGTCATCTCGAGCACAGAAATGCCTTGCCAGCCCTCTACCCAGCCCACTGGCTTCCCTGCTGCTTCCAAAGTAGTCTGCTGTTCAACATGAATCTCAAAATGTGCCGAGATAGGAAACTCCTGGAACGTGTTAGGTCCAGATCCAACATACCCAATAGATGCAAGAGCAGCACCCAGAGTGTCGCTGCCGCCATCGTTCGCCTTGCTCTCGTGCGCAGCGTCTACACTGCTTTGGCCTGCGTAGACACAAGATGAGCCAAGTGGCGGAAAGAAACGAGCACCTTCCTCGTTGGTCCAATTGATGAGTGTGATAGGCGCGAACGTTTCAACGCCCTGTTCTCTCAAGCTTCTGACGACTTCAAGAGCACCCAGCACTCCCAATGGACCGTCAAAGCGACCTCCCGTAGCGACCGAGTCCAGGTGAGAGCCCATGGCGATCGGCGGCACTTCACCCTTACCTCGGAACGTAGCGAATTGTGATCCTGTAGCGTTGACGGTGTATGATTTCGCTCCCAGAGCTTTGACTTGGTCACGAAACCAGTCTCTGGCCATCTTGTCATAGCTTGTGCCGCTCAGTCTTGACAGCCCTCCAGCCTCGGTCGTGGCATTCGGGGCAGACCACTTTGCTGTGTTATGAATGTCATTCCTGCCATCGTCTCATTAGTCGTCGTTCTATACTTCTTAGGATAGCTTCTTTACCATAGTCTATCGCCATTGATTGTGAACTTCTGAGCCTGCGTCGAGGTAAGACTGCTATATGCTCGAAATGTATTCCTGCCGGTTCTAATATAACATGACCTTGAAGGTAGTAAAGCAATCATTCTACCAGAGGACTTGGGTCTAAGGCCTTGCAGTATCGTATAGGTTCTAAATTGTTTTGTGGATGTTACCACTGTACTGAGGTCAGATCATGACGTGCGATACATTGCTTATCGGTATCGCTTGACATGGACATAGGCCAGACGGCCGCTCAAGCAGAGCCATTTCGGGCAAATGCTGTTATCATCGGCCAGTGGCGCATCGCAGAGTCCAGTGGCTTCCTGGTCGAAGGGGAGCTCAGGTGGCGCGGCATTGACAGTCATGGTCAATGATGTGGAGGTCTTGGTCTTGCAGCTGAAGCTGAGGAATGGGAAGGTCGCCGCCGCCAAGCCGGCTTGAACCAGTCTCGCTTGCTGATTGATCATGGTTTTTGTCCTTACTCCTACTTCGCCTGCTCTGCCAATGCACTGTTTGGCCGCATTCTCCGTAAACAGCGCGTTAGCTTCTCGTGGAATGTCTTCGGGTCAAGATTGAGACGTGGAATAGATATATATCTGTTCCGTGGCAGGTCTGTGCGTGAGTTCTGCTCTCATTTCCCTCGAACACCATGACAGACCAAAGGCCCCGAGATCACTGACCCAATAGACTACGACTTCAATATGGCTCCCAGACGCAAGATCGTGCGCGCTGGGAAAGCTCCGGCCAGAGGCGCCGATTCAGTGCTTGAGCAGCCGTTGTTCAAAGAGGGCACGACCACCCTCAGTTCTTTAGCCGAACCATCAATTTCCGAACAGATTCGGAGCGAAACTGCGTAGGCTCAGCCAGAGACAGCCTCTGAATTTGCGACCAAATCGAGGAGACCGTCGACAGTATAGAAACAAAGGCCAAGTCTGTCGGGATGACAATTGACGGTGTTCACGGCAAGAGTGAAAGTATCGAAGAGGTGGCCACTAGGATGGAAGATGCGATCAATGGTATTCAAGAAACGGTCAATGGGTTGGGCGGGCAGGGTGATGGTGTAGAAGAGATGCTGGATGGCATGCAGAGGCAGAGTAGAGCTATTGGGGATCATGTGCTGCGGATTTGACAATGTCGTGGACAATATCAATCGCTCGCGCGCTTCGAAATACCTGGTTCGCGAGATCCTAGACACTTGTGCATCGGAAGAGAAGTCTCAGCAAATTCTGCTGCAAACAGTCTGGATCGCTAGCACCTCAATTGCAGGTCGGCTCATGCGCATATTGAGGATCTTTTGCAGCGGCGACGTGAATAGATGACCAGGCCGAGGAGCATGCCCTTGCTTTCCATTAGAGAAGTCAACATCTCACTTTTGTCAAGCGCAAATCTCTGCTCAGGGAAACATAGCTTCGAACACCGGAGTTGCCCAGTACCGAAGAACCGCTGTACAAGACCTGAGCGGTGTAGTTGTTTACATCCGCTTTGCATAAGTACGCACCGACAGAATTTGTACAACGTCTGAACGCATCGGAAAGACTATCCATTTCTCACCATTTCTGGCTGGCAGGGGTTTGGGCCAATTACAATCTCGGCTTGACTGTTACGCGTAAAGGACATATCCCTCCGATGAGTATAGACAAGTGGACCACAATCCTGGTTCTGCCGACCAACGCCGCTCAGCAAAAGGTTCACCAAGGGGCAATGTTGATTTCTCTTCTGTTCTTTCATTCATCACCTGGCAAGCACAGCAAATAACCAACATGGCACGCATTATCATCACCGGATCTGCTGAAGGACTTGGCTCCCTGGCCGCCAACGAGCTTGCTGGCCGTGGACACGAAGTCTACCTTCACGCAAGATCTGTGTCTCGTGCCGAAGAGGCAATGAAGAATTGCCCCAAAGCCGAAAAGTGCTTCGTTGCCGACCTTTCCTCACTCTCGGAGGTCAAGAAGCTCGCCGACGACATCAAAGGCTTAGGTTCTGTCGATGCCATCGTGCACAACGCAGCCATCATGCACGGAGTCAGCGGCAAGAAGGCAAGGGAAGGCGACTATGGCCTGCTATTTGCCACCAACACATTGGCACCTTATGCTCTGACCTCTTTGGTCGCTGGTGCATCGAAGCGCCACGTATTCCTCGGCTCTCAGTTGTCGAATGGAGGCGACGCTTCACTCCGCAACCTTAAGGAGTGCAGCTATGGGGACTCAAAGCTGCACAACATCTTGCTTGCTTTTGGATTTGCGAGGCATTTGAAAGCACAAGGCGTGGAGGAGAGTAATGCACTGGATCCTGGATGGGTACCAACCAAGATGGGAGGTGCAAGCGCGACTGACGACATCAATGCCTCTGTGAAGACCTACGTTGCTCTAGCTGAAGGTGTTGGAGCTACGGGCGAATACTGGGGACCTGGTGCTCAGAAAGGACGACAACACCAAAGCGCGGCTAGCGACCTCAATACGCAGGAGACGCTCTTGAAGGAGTTGGAGCAGATCAGCGGAATTAGATTCCCGCGCGAGACTAAAACCTGGCGAGGCTCGATTGCTCACGACCTGCCAATGATGGCGCAGAGTTCAGAGATACCAAAGGAGTCTGGTCCTGGTGCAGAACGCTTCGAAGCATTACTCTGAGCGATCAGGTCTTCTCCGAGGGACAGGAGTGCATATGATATAGCTCTTTCCATCACATGAAACAAGGACGAATTCTCTGCACTCTTTTTGCAGCCATTTCAAGAACCATACTGCCGAAGAGCTGCATGCCTTGGTCGTGTTGCTATCTAGAGGCGTGCTTACGTCTTTAGTAACGCATGCAGTCTGTCGTGGTAGATTCTGTGCGTTCAATGACGTTGAGATGCCTTGCGGTAATTGTGCGTGCCCAATGAAGTTGTGCTTTCGACTCGCCAGCAAACAATTGCGAGAAAGGCACAGAAGCTCCATGCAGAACTTAAGAGGCGGAAAGAGAGTCTGCATTGCGCCTGCCTGTCGATGCAAAAGTGATTCGTTCCTTCTCGATCCATGAAAGAGCCGAAACGCAGATGCTCAAATAGCACAAAGCACTGCACAACGACAAGATGGAGCGACAGGGCACGCACGCGACTTACCACGCGCCACTGGCTCTGGTTGTCATCTCTTCCATCTCCATCGGCATCGCAGCCATTGCAGCACTGTTCATCGCCATCGACATCATCCTTCGGCGTGGCTGGAGCACTATGATGCTGGTAATGTGTGTGGCAGATCATGGACTCATGGCGAATGGAATGCATAGCTGACACGGATTCCAGGATACCGGTCTATGTCATCAACGCGCTTTACCTCTGGCCCATAACGCTCTGGACATATCTCAACTATGGCAGACCACCAAAGCCACAAAAGCGACACGGAATGTCCTCACAGCCCGACGAGAAGTCAGCACGAGAGGCAGGAGCTGGTCATTGCTGCCATGGAGGCTCCCAGAAAGAGGAGCCAGAGTCTGCCATACCTGCGTGCCACCGTCAAGAACGGCCAATGTTTGCCACGATTACTGTAGCAGTCTGTCATTGTGGTGCTGGCTGTGTTCTCGGGGACATCATCGGCGAATGGATTGTCTATGGGGCGGGCATCACCATCAATGGGCGCACGCTGTGGCCAGCATACCTCATCGGTAAGTTGTTCTGTCCATAGCTGCATGCTCTATTCTGACGGTCATTAGACTTTGTATTCGCCATCGCCTTCGGCATCGTGTTCCAGTACTACTCGATAGCACCCATGAGTGGTGACTATGGCGTCAAGACACTGTGGCGAGCGGCAAAAGCAGACTTCTTCTCCTTGCTCTTCTTCGAAATCGGTCTCTTTGCCTGGATGGCCATCTTCCAGATGGCCATCTTCAATTGGCAGCTGGAGATGAATACCGTCACATACTGGTGGATGATGCAGGTACGTCTACAACGCAGCCGTTTGCACGTCGACCTACATGTAGCTGATATCTTCGACAGATCGGGATGTTTCTAGGTCACTGGACCGGTGTACCAATCAATGTAAGCGCTTATTGGATGCTTTCTGCCATGAGGTGGGTGGACATCTGCTGACCTGTCATTCTTTCAGTGGTGGCTCATAAAGACGGGAGTCAAAGAGCCTTGTGCGTGATTTCAAGACGAGAATATCGGAGACTCAAGACGCCAGCAGCCACGACAATGGTGATCTATTCGGTACAAGCGGTGCAGCGGAGCTCACACCACCGAAGGAGACTTTTGGAAAAGATTTAATCGCTTTATTCAGCCGGATATACTTCGATTCGGAGCTCGCTCGAACACAAATTCCCTTCTAGATTCTCATGCTGCAGGTACTCGCTAAGAAGTTGGTGCCCAGCCTGGATCACTGTCATTCGCCTCCTCCGCATTAAATTGCTCGTCTGGATATAATTGGCACACACGAGCCACATCACCCATCGACACCGCCTGAGCCCAGCCGCCCATCTTAAGATCTGGGACGGATGCTCGGCCTTTGCGCTTCCTCAATAGAACAGGCCGATCGACCTTGCTGCCGTCATATGAGCCATACAGCATGATGCTCTCGTCGTCGAAGTCCTTTGACCATTGAGCAAAGCCCAGTGCGCTGGTCACTTCAGGCAAGAAGTGCTCAGCTGAAAAGCCGTACTTTCTGGCGATATATCGGTCTCGGCAGCTCTCATCAATCAGCTCAAATTCGTCTCGGGGCTAATGGCAGAGCTTACGCATCTTCGATGGTGTCTCCATTGTTGGCTTCTTCAATCTTCCTCTTCGTCTGGACGTAGGTGAGCTATGTCGGCTTCACTTGTTATCGCCTCGGGATCGGACTCACCTCTTCGTAGTCTCGAAGATTCCCACATCGGAAATCGAGATATTGCGACGCGTCTGGTCTCGATTGTTCGTGGTCGAACCCGATCGCATGCCCTGCCATGTTAGCTCAGGACAATCCAAAGGGTCTTTTGAGTCATCATCTACCGATTTCATGAGCCATAATAAGCTGGTTGAAGATCAGCACCGACATTGACACATGGAATTGCAAGACTTACAACATCTGTCGGATCGCCGGTACGACGGAACTTCAAAAAGTGTCGGCCGGGGTTGGTAAGGTCCCATCGGTAGCCTCTGGTGGTCACACCACCTGAGTCTTTATACTCGTCCGTCCCAGTGATGTCAAATATGCGCAAGGCATCTGGACGGACTCCAGGATCACTACATATACACTTCTTGTGAGGCTCACTGGTTGTTCCGGTATCAGACCGTATCCTCAGTGCCGACTGTTCTTCCGCAATATTCCAGTATTGTGCTGCTTGCTCGAAGAGTACGTGCAAGGTGTCGTAGTTGCTCTCGGTGACCCAGCAGTATCGGACAGGCTGAATGCGACCACTTCCAGACGCAGGTTCTATCGCAGGCCACGCGTGATTCTGCAGTCAAATGGATGAGCAAGGATCCGTTCGAATCCATTCTATTCGCCTCACCGTCAAAGGCTCGCCTTCCACAGGGCTACCGACGCTGTACCATCGCTTGAGCAGCGGGTGCTCTGCCGGCGGACACGCTAGAGTTGATAGCACTGCAGAGGCAAGTACAAGGCTCAACACTGCCAGCGGAGCTCCCATGGTTGACTGATTGGTAGTAGTGTGTATGTTTGATGCGATCGATGGGGGGCTCAGCTATCAGCGGAAGATAGTCGGTCAGATGTCAACACATGCACGTGGTTCAACTCTGCATAACTATTGCGCTCACTTCTCTGACGCGGGCTCTTGTCAAAGATGAACATTGCGCGTTATCGCAATCGTTGAAGAAGACCAGCACTTGGCAGTTTCATTTCTTCTACGCAGTATGGCAAGGCTACGGCGATGAAACGAAAGTCAAAGGTCCTTCCTGAGGAAAGTAGTCCCAAGAAGAAGTCCGCAGGCGTGCTCATCGCGTCGTCAGTCGCGTCTGTGAAATGGCATGACTTTCGGCGAAGACTTGGCAATCGTCGCTTCTAAGAAAACATGGCTGGGACTAAAGACCGGCTCTTGGCCTGCGTTGGAGAGTGAAGTAAGAAAGACAGTAGAGTGTCAACATCGCCTTGCCGGGCAGTCTACAGGTCCTGTTGGATCGCAAGACGCATCGAGCGCGTCAGCTCGGCTCGACGGAGAGATGACTATCGTAAAGCATTCGGACGTTATGGTTGAGCAAGATCACAAAGCGGCACGGTGAAGCTGTGGTCGTAGCTTGATCAACATCATGAGTGAGAGCTAGAGTAGCAGTATGACCTCAGAACGATCGTGAGGCTCTAGAGAATGTCTCTGCTCGTGCAACCTAATCCTATCCCATGGCTGAAGTTCTGCTTTGTCTGACACATTCGTCCATCGGTGAGCGAAATGGCAGCCCTGTCTCACCGGAGGCTGAACTGCAGTCGAGCAATTCTTGTAAATGTCAGAACCGTTAGACTATTGCAGCAAGTCAATCGATCGAATGTCCGACAAGTACTCAAAGTAGCCCTTGATGTCTGACACGAGCAAGCTTTCTAAGGGTACAAGGTTGGTCGCACAGTTTGGAACACTGCCGATGATGACCTTGGCGTGGGAACAAAAGTTGGGAAATCCGACCCTGAAATCTCTCAACCTAATATTGTTATCAACGACATCGCTCACTTGTGTACCTACAAAGCATACTATTGTCGGACCGGAAAATTCAGGCAGAAGTGCATGTGTGCCTTCCATGTGACGATGCCTCGCGCTTGAGCCAACGCCGCCAAGAGGATCCAGGTTTCCTCTTCAGGTCTAGAAACACCTTCTCTCCTTACATCTCCAACATCATCCTCCCAACATCCCACAACACGCATTCACTTCGCAAATATCTCAAGACAAGGCCAAGTCGGACGCTTAGACATATCGGACGCTACGTATCCCTGTCGGCCCGTTCGTCACACCAGGGCGCAAGCCGAGTCGGAAATCGACGCAACGAGTTTCAGTACAGCTCCGCCACTATGTGAGTTGGCGAGAACTTTTATGATCACTCGCTAATTTCTGCAGCTCTATTCTCCACGAAATACTACATTGTCCAAGCATATGAACAAGACCATGGAACCTCAGTCAAGAATGAAGCGTGCAGTTGATGGCACAACATCGACGCGTATTCGATATCAAAGCCCGCCCTTTCGCTCAGAGGAAGATGCTACTCTCTATCTCGCGGAAGTTAGACATCCAGGTTCCCGCAAACCTCGTCATACTCATCCGGATACCACGGCAGCACAAGATCTGGCGCTTGACAAGGCATCTGTCCTCATAGATTACTCAAAAAGAGCCCATGTCTCGCGCAGAGATAGCGCAGTCGTCAAAGTCAAAGATCAGGACGACGACTCGTCTCTTACCGACTTTGACTCAACCTCCGAAGATGCAGGTGGCGAGGTCAAGCCAAGGTGAGTAAGCTCGAGCGGCTGTGCCACCGTGTACGCAGTGCGGGCACAATCGCACGCCACGGACAAATTTTGCTGAACGGTCACTAACTTGACATAGCACTACAAAGCTCACCATAAGATCGCCAATAGCGAAAACAGCCGACAAATTCGAATCTTCTGACGGTCTAACTCTTCTTACACCGACGAGCACTCACTTGTCTTTCTCGAATTTTCCGGTGACTTCGCGAGATGAGAAAATCAAGGCGGTCGCTGGACTCCCCGAAAACTCATCTGTCTCGCGAGGCCGTTCTCCCAAGCGTTCTTTAGAAGATCTTGAAGCGCCGGATGATCTGCAACCGCCAGCAAAGGCAAACAAAGGCGTTGCCAGAGCAAGCTCCACGGCTCGGCGGAAGTCACCAGCGAAAGCCCCCAAGCGCAAATTAGTGCAACCAGGGCAGTCAGCTCAACCAGTTCAGGCAGCTTCGAGAGTAGTGGCTTCTCCAGTTTTAAGCACCGAGCCAGCTTCTCCACCCAGGCAGCCTAGGAATAATTTTAAGAACATACTGAACAAAGAGGACCTCACCATCGCCGGCACATCTAGGCTCGATCCAACGGCACCTGTAGAATACGTTAAGGAGTTCAAGTACAAGGGGAAGTGGTATGAGGTTATTGGAGTGGAGAGGCCTTCGTGGGCAGAAGACGAGCGCACGGTTACTCGTAATGCCCCAGTGCAGACTTCGAGGAGATCAACGGGGGCCTGGCGGAGATCTAGTGATAGATGAAGATATCGCGATCTTTACAACGAACTTGTCTTGCTCGCTTCAGGCAACTCACTAGTACCGGGCAGTCGAAGTCGAGATCGAAGTCGAGATCCTACTCGAAGCTAAACTCGAAGCGACTTTAAATGTCCGAGTGAAGTAGGTCGAACCCTAAGCTGAGGGCGAGGTCGAAGCGATTATAGATGCCTTCTAACGAACCTTGTCTTACTCGCTTCAGGCAGCTTACTAGTACCGGGCAGTTGAAGTCGAGATCGAAGTCGAGATCCTACTCGAAGCTAAACTCGAAGCGACTTGAAATGTCCGAGTGAAGCAGATTAAACCATAACCTGAGAGTAAGGTCGAAGCGATTGCAGATGCCTTCTAACGCGAATGGCTAGCGAGGGCACTCACGATCAAGGCCTATAGTCGTTGCTGGCCTAGATCCACAGAGTGGCAGCTCATTTCCAGCTAGAAGTATGCCGCAATACCTCACGAGGCTTGCTTCACGATTGCGAGTAGCATAGAGGAACCGTGTCTACGCACATACACAGATCGAGAACTCAAGTGGCTCGGATCGCTCACGGGATCCGAGCATCGCCTAGCTCACTTCAAACAAGTCAACAGCATTGAGGTGAACGGAGAGCACCCCTAATTGCCATAGCTTAGAACTCGAGTTTGCCAACTGTCGGTCATGACCACGTCCTTCGCACTCTATTCATCCAGCTCAAGCAGTGGCGCCGTCACTACCACACCCTCACATGAGCGCCGCGAACAGCCTTCCAACTTCGCCGATGGTCGTGCCAGCTACGTACGGCTTAGGTCCACCAAATGGTCAGCAGAGTCAGCTTGTGTCCACAGCACCAGATATCAAGAGCAAGTCCGTGTCGTTGTGTTCTTAGTCGGCATGAGACCAAATGACCAGCAATGGGTTTCACCGCCGGCTCTGCTGCTTCGTCCAAATGCTCTTCAGTACCACTAGTAGCGTGGAGCAGTCGCCATTTATGCCTTCAGGTGAAGCTAGTCTAGAAGCAGCCCAAATCGTCCAGGTGGAAATTTGCTACTTCACCTTTCCATTCCCGGCTTTTCATGGTTCTTATAATAGCCACCGAAACTTAGATCATCTTTCTGTTGCTGAGGGCTACTAGTACCTTCAGCAGGGCACTGCTATCTACACACAAGTTGTCGTATGGTGCTCATCTAATGTCGTCGCCATAGGCACAGCCAAGCTGGATTAGTTCGGGGCGAGGCTTTGGTGACGCTAGGATGGCTTCAACACGCCGCGACTGATCAACGTGTTGAAATGACACTAGTAGCGCTGAGTGGTCACCATATGCATCCACTGCTTGAGGAGAGCGGATGTGAGAGCAGCCCGAATTGTCTAAGCGGAATTCTGCTCAGGCCAAGGGTCTGGAGGGAACATATCTTGAAGAGCCAAGTAGAGTGTAGAATAGTGGAGGGTCACTCTCAATGAGGCTAGAGTGTCATCTTGGTCCGAGATCGGGCCCGAGCATCAACAATTCATGGACGCGCCAGCGTCATGACTAGCTTCGCACACCTCAGCGACTTCGACCATGACTGTGCGAACAAGTACTCAAGAGCGAGGCGAGAAAGACTTCAGTACTCATGCGGATCGCATAAGTTGACAATGCTACATCTCCAAATGAGACTCGCTCCCTGAAGACAGCTCCACATACATTGTTTGTCGCCGAACAGGTCATATTCACCATGGCTACTTTCGCGTAAGTGCTTACGGCTGCTTGCTCTGAGTCCATCACGCTCATCATCTTCGCAGCAAGTCTACGTTTGGTCATGCTTCATACGCGGCGTTTCGACCCTCATACCCTATCAGCCTCTACAATGCCGTCCTAGCTTACCATCGGGGTCCGACGCGGTTCTGTTTGGACCTTGGATGCGGTACCGGTATAGCTACACGCGAGATGAGCAAGCGCTTTGGGAGAGTCGTAGGTACAGATCCATCGGCGGGCATGGTAAAGCAAGCGCAAGAGCGAGCGGGGAAAGAGCAATCGACAAATGTCGAGTTTCGACAAGCTTCGGCTGAGGCCTCTGAGTTCATCGGCGACGGCGAGGTTGACTGCGCAATCGCTGCACAGGCGGCGCATTGGTTCGACTACTCTCGTCTATGGCCCGAGATCAGTCGAATCGTGAGACCTGGAGGCACGGTGGCATTCTGGGGTTACAAAGACCACGTTTTTGTGGACTTCCCTAAAGCGAGCGAGATCATGATGTCTTATGCCTATGACAAGCATCCAGACAAGCTAGGATTGTATTGGCCTCAGCCTGGTCGGTCGTATGTCCAGGATAAGCTTCGCATAATCCAGCCGCCTGTTGAGCAGTGGGAAGATCTCCAGAGAGTCGAGTACGAGCCCGGTACCAATGGCAAGCACACCGGTGAAGGCACTCTGTTTATGGAAAAGACTGTCACAGTCGGTGAATGCAAAGAATATG
This sequence comes from Pseudocercospora eumusae, assembly GCA_001578235.1. NCBI lineage: Eukaryota > Fungi > Ascomycota > Dothideomycetes > Mycosphaerellales > Mycosphaerellaceae > Pseudocercospora > Pseudocercospora eumusae. The sequence continues at coordinate 59,690 of LFZN01000096.1, read as the reverse complement.
TGCGGACATGGTCGTCTTATCATGGGTGGAAAGAAGCACATCCTGGCCAGGAAGCGCGTTCTAAAGGTGGAAATGGCGATATTATGGATCAAATGTTTGACGAGCTTGCTAAGAGTGATTCTCACTTCCGCAACGATCAGAACATCGTTGACATCGAGTGGGGCTCGGCGCTAGTCATGGCAAGGCGCAAGTGAAGCCATCATGCCTCCACGCAATATTCGTTGATCTTGATTTCAGCTCGCTTTGGCCTGTGCGGGTATTGGCATCTTGGCCATCGACCGATCTCTTGTAGACACATGCAGAAGTGAGAAGGCACTGGGCGGGGAGAATCTAGTGCATGCGAAGTGCAGAGTACCTTGTGTGCTTGAACCATCCAAAATCAAGATCGCGTTGCAGTAGTCGCATCGCTCGGCCTATCTGACTACGAGTCTACGATGGCATGCGTCTTGGAGTGCTTGTCGTCATTCATGTGTCGAATGCATAGATGATGTACGCAAGCGATACGACGGATACGACCTGTACGAGTAACGAGACAACGCCGTGTCACCAGCACTCCTCAAGAACCCACCCTGGAGCCTGGGAAAATCCCAGGCATATTACTACGTGTACTACAAAGATGAGTGAGAGCGCCGGCTTATTGGAACCGATATATCAGAATATATCTTAGAGAACGCCACAAGAGTCTTCGTCAGCGTCGTGCTCGGGGCATGTTTCACCCGTCCGGACCGAAAAGACAGGAACTGGAATAGCGCCGCAGTAAGCGTCTGGGGAAGTGGAGTGCTGTGCACGGACCTTGCTATAACTTTCAACTACATGTACCTTGAGCAAGGTACATGACAGACCTCATGGCTCTCTGCAACGATTGTTCGTCATGAAATCGATTTTTCCTACTCTTGTGACTGCTGCTACCATTCGCTCTTTTGCTGATGCACGAAGCACCAATGACCAGCTGACGTCCGACCTCAACCTCGGCTCCTTCCAGAATCCCTCGGCACGAGCACGACCCAGATTCAGATACTGGATACCTGATGCTTCCGTCAATCTCTCGACACTGAAAAGCGATATCGCTGATGCTGGGAAAGTCGGGGCTGGTGGCGTAGAGCTGCTGGGGTACTACAGTTATGGCGATATCGAACCATATGCTGGCGCAATCCCTACCGACTGGACGGACTACGGCTGGGGCACGCCCAAATGGCGCAAGTACCTCAGCGTGTGAGGAGAGAGCAGCATGCTGACCTTCAGCAGGCGAGCTGCAAGACGCAGCCCTGCAGGCCACTAAGGACAACAACCTCATCATCGATTTAGCACTAGGTCCAAACCAAGGGGCAGGAGTGCCCGCAGCTCTGAACTCCGATGGGCTCCAATGGGATCTGCAGCCATTCAACATGACTGTTGAAATTGGTGGTCGCTTTAGTGGAGTGCTTCCTGGTTGGAACACTGGTCCGCTTGTCGCTGCTTCCACCGGGCTGGTCACAAAGACCACGAACGTCAGCTCCGAGATCACGTATACACTCTCTGCAACTTCGCTCCAAGATGTGACAAGCAAGGTGTCAAGCAGGGGCGAGCTGACTGTCGACTTCCCTTCCAACGTCACGGGAGAGCATTTTATGATCTTCTCTTACTACCTCGTCCACACTCAGTATCGAGAGCAGCAGACACCCCTTCTAGTCACGTCTGGCAATGGCGTGCAGCAATCTCCGGTCGTATCTTTCGTACAAAACGGATCGTGGGTGGTTGATCACTTTTCTGCGACCGGAGCGAAGATTGTCGCAGATTTCTGGAACGAGTATCTACTCTCTGGTGGTGAGACTGCTGATCTTGTACGAGAAGTCGGCAACTATATCTGGGAGGATAGCCAAGAGTTTCCTTCAAACATTATCTGGACTCCAAAAGTGCCAGAAGCATTTCACATCCAACACGGCTACGAGCTTGCCAAGTATCTGCCCATCTTCATGAATGGAAATGCTGGTGGCATTTCCGTCCTGCCTGTTGCCGCGCCCCCAGTCTTCGTGACAGATGAGCCTTTACAGGATGCGAAACATGTAGCAGACTTTCGCCAAACGGTACGTATTGGGTCGATTTTGCTGAGCATTTACGCTGACGAGGGTCTAGATGACGGAGCTGAACAAAGGTTATCTCGACGGCTTGACCAAGTTCGCACATTCGATTGGAGTCCAGTCGTCTACTCAGGTTGCTTATAACTTTCCCCTCGACATGCTATCAAATATCCCTCACGTCGACGCCCCGGAAACAGAAACTCTAGGCTTCAGTCACAATATCGACGCATACAGGCAATTCGTCGGTCCAGCTGGTCTCGCTGGGAAACGCGTCATCTCCTCCGAAGCAGGAGCTGTCACGTTCGGCGTGTTCCAGCAGACGATTCCCGAGCTGCTTTGGGACTTGAACCGATCGATTGTGGGTGGTATCAACGCATTTGTGCTTCACGGTATGCCATTCTCCGGCTACTACCCCAACACAACTTGGCCCACGTATACGACTTTTCTGTACATGTTTAGCGAGATGCACAATCGCCATCAGCCTGGTTGGGACTATTACAGAGACTTCATGGACTACACGGCTCGAGTGCAGCAGGTCACGCAGACCGGTGTTGCCAAAGTCGATATCGCATTCTGGTCGAAGAAGACAAGCTATGTGACAGTGCCTACGATTTACGCGCCGAATGATCTGGTTCAAGCGGGCTACACTTACGAATATCTATCGCCCGATGACTTCTCGCTTCCTTCTGCCTTCGTCCAAAACGGAGTGCTCGCACCGAAAGCTCAGGCATTCAAAGCTCTGGTTTTACGAGGCAACGACACTCTCACGGTTTCTGGCGTGGCTAACCTGTGTCATTGGACGAAGCAAGGTCTTCCTATTGTCATTTCAGGTGGATTTCCGTCCAATGTCTCAGGCACGATTTCGTCGGAAGATCTGAAGGCCATCCGATCTGATCTCAATGCCTTGAAGACTATGCCCAACGTTCACCTCGTCCCCTTCGATGGCTTGGCCGAATCTTTGGCCAAGATTGGCATACGTCCACGCACCTCGACGACTTCTGACTCTTCGGACGGTTCCATCTGGTATTCACGATGGCGGGAAAGCGCCAATGAGACTGCTGTGTTCATTTACAATGATGCTACCGGCATCGAAAGTGGCATGACGCCTTCAGAAATGAACTTGACCTTTGAGGCTACAGGGCGACCATACGTTTATGATGCATGGACTGGCGAGCAGACGCCTTTAACCAACTACACTCACGACGGGAAATCTACGACAATCAGCATGACTTTAGCTGGCAACCAAACTAAAATCATTGCTTTTAGACAGCATGGAGTGTATGCCGACGCAGCGACATCTGACTCATGGAAAACTCATGCGCCTTCAAGAACGATCATTCTCAACAATTGGACGCTCACGATTGAATCATGGACGGCGCCACCGAACTTCGACATCGAAGGGACCGTCAAGCGAAATACTACATACGCTATTGGTGCTTTGTTGCCTTGGAGAGAGCTAAAGGTCGCCAACCTCACATACACCTCTGGTCGAGGGTATTATCACACTTCCTTCGACTGGTCACCGTCGTCATCAAATGTTAGAGGAGCTATCATTACCATGGACGCCATCATCCACACCGCTGTGCTCTACGTCAATGGACAGAGGACAGTACCGTTGGATATTACTTGGCCAAGAGTTGATGTGACCAAGCACTTGAAACAGGGGCTGAACAGCATTGATATCGTGGTCAGCACCCCGCTTGGAAATTCCGTGATACCGGTCCAGGATCAGTTGCGCAGTATGGGTGCGGTGGCCTCAAATTTGGTAGCCGAATATGTTAATGGTCCTGGCAGTACATTGATCTCTGTTAAGGATTATGGGCTGGTTGGAGAGGTCTCTTTGATGGTATACTGAGGAGAAAGGGCGGCTTCGCAGAACGCCCGTAAGTAGTGATGCTTCGGGGGCACAGCAAATGGATACATGTATATTACATATACTATATATATGCATAGGTGTGTGTATAAGAAGTCAGGTCCTGCCATGAGGAAACAATGCCAAGCTCAGCCCTATATAGAACTAGTGCCGATATCCGAGGGCTTTCTGTAGCCGGAGTAACCGGACCACATGTTTCTTTGCCGGCCGAAGCTACGTCGCGTCTGCTCAGGAAAGTGAATAATTCGCCTACAGCAACGACACACACTACAGTCCACATCATTGCGCTACGCCTGGATCAGAAGCGCTTTCAGCGCCGTTCAACATGGCGGACATACAGCATGAGCAAGGCCAGCTCAATTGGCGACTGAGCGCTCATCCCATAACCCTTCTCACCTTCCTTGGCTTTCGCATATGTATGTCTTCATGCATCTATCTGCCTTGAAGAAGATACAGCTAACATGTCCTTCAGCCTCCCTTCTCGTCTACCTCCTCGGCATGCTATTCACCGAAAACTTCGTCCTCATCTTCATCATCACCATCGTCCTCCTCGCCATGGACTTCTACTACCTCAAGAACATTGCTGGTCGAAGGCTCGTTGGTCTACGCTGGTGGAACGAGGTTGCGTCGAGCGGTGACAGTCACTGGGTGTTCGAGAGCGCACCTCAGCCAAATGAGCCTGGTGGAAAGACTGTGACGGCTACAGACAAAAGGTTCTTTTGGATGGCATTGTATGTGCAGCCTGCGTTGTGGATTGCCCTTGCAATCCTCGCCTTGGTCAGACTAAGGTTCATTTGGTTGACATTGGTCGGTGAGTATACATGCAGCTCAGTTACAATACGGGAAGGCTCAGCTGACATGAAGCAGCGATTGCGCTTGTTTTGACCATTACGAACACCTTGGCATTTTCGCGATGCGATAAGTTCAGCCAGGCCAGCGGACTGGTGGAAAGAGGACTCTACTCTGGATCTTTAGCACGAAATGTGGGTGGCGCGCTGGTCTCGCGCTTGTTCACTCGCGGCTCATGAGAGCGTCACGACTTTACCGATCGATATACGCAACAGCAATGAGAGAATAACATTTTTAAGCCCAAGACTTTCCTCATTCGTAAGTTCGTGTATTTCGTGCTACTAAGTGATACAGGTCTTTCCAAAAACTTCTACTACGCTACAGGTGTTCTCATCGTCAAAGCCGCTTCATTGAAGTCCCCGGCGTTGGAAGACGCGTTTTCTGAGGCAGTCTGAAGCTAGTCGGTGGCTTCTCGTCCTCGCCGAAAAACCCCTCCCAGATTCTGCTGCGGATGCTGTTGATGGTTGCCAACTCAGGAAGTGTGAGATCTCCAGCATAAGGCACGACAACACATCGATCCATCTCCTCGAGGCAATTGATGCCTCCATTGCTGACACTGAATTCATAGTCGACCACCATTCTTCTCGAAATTCTCAACGCAAATGAGACTCGTAGGTCTCTCACAGCCGCCTCCAGGGCAAACAAGCTCGGCAAAACCTCCGACCAGGCTGTGAAGAATCTTTCAATGAATACATTATTAGTCTGACTTCCAAGGTGGATGTGGACCTTGTTCAATCGTCCAATTCTGGTCGGCTCGCAAATCGTGTAATTTAGTCTGGACACGATATCGTCTAGATGTGGCAGTCTCATTGCTAGTGTCACGTATTCCTGGGCCTTCTGTCGTAACAAACGCGACTTCACTGTAAGGCTCGCTGGCGGGGGCTCGATCACCCGTCTCCTCGAGCCTGGACTTGGTGGCAGCATTGGCCAGGCAGTGCTTAACGGGATTCCGGAGTTTGGCTGGGCGTAGAATGTGGCATTTCGCAGCGTCCACAGGTCTTGCAAGATCGGAACGTGGAAGTTGGTGGTGTTGAGCCAGAAAGGGAGGTTGCAGGTCTCGTTATAGATCTCCTTGCAAGTCAGGGACAGGGAGAAGATGCTGCTCGTTGTGTCGGGGTTGGAGATGATTGACGTGCGTCGCGGGTAGGGAGAATCAGCATTGAAGTCGACATGGATTCCTGAAGGTTCGAAAAAGGTGAAGTTGTAGATGATGTTTCGGATGTCCGCTGGGAGGCGGAGGAACGATGAGCGAGCATTGTATGGAAAGGTCGCTTCCTCATGCTCGGTATTGGAATCGGTGCTATGCGGAGGTGTGCCAGCGTATTGATCGCAGAATCCCGAATCGTAAGAAGAGTGTCGGGAGCGGTAGAGCTTAACTGATGGCAGGTATTCCTCAGGCACCGGAACTCCCTCCGAGTACATATCGAAGTCGCAACAGTCTAAAGGAGAGGACATGGTCGACGGTTGTTGGCGCCTAGGTGCGGGAAGGATGATCCGGGATCGTCGTGTTTCTGATAAAGCACTAGGGAAGGACTAATCTCTGAATTCTGCCCTGCTTCTCGTGGAAAGTGACAGCCTGAGCAAAACGGTCAAGCAGAGTTCTTGGTCCTTATGTATACTTGTCCAACGGCTTTACTTGGACGGTATAGGCGGCAAAGGCCGATTTGGAGGCGGGCCTGGACACGGTGGATACGCCTCGGGCATGGCTCCGTCCGAGAATGACAGCACGTCCCTAAGACCAGAACTTTCAGTTCCTCTTTTTAACCACCGGGGCCCGATTCCAGAGCCAGGGCTGCCAAGGAAACCACGTGAGGGTTGCGCGAGGAATACTGGAATGGGACTGTGTGCTGTGGAGCGCAGACCAGGCTGTGACAATGATGATGGTATTGATTTGAGAGGTTGGAATAAAGATGATGGTAGCTCTGACCGACACGGCCCTGCTTCGCCACCACAGGGCTTGATATATCATTGATCTGGACCTATTCATGGACTTGACCTGTGCAGCAAATGAGGAATAAGCGCTGCGTCCAGTTTACTGCTTTTGTTTGACCAGCGATCGCAGCATACGTCCTCACAATCGAGCATATGCAGCCTACTGTGAAACTCTCTCGAAGCGCTCGAGCAGAGTGCGTTTGCAGCAGAGACCGCATGGGAGTCTAGATGGGAATCAATGAGCGTTGCAGTCGTGGCAGTCTAAGCCACAGCTACCGTTCCCCGGGTCCGCATGAACTGCTTGAACCATGGGTCGCTTGAGCAGTTTCGTCCCAATTTGGCAAGACGAGCAGCAGGCTTGGCAAATCTCTGAACCACTTCAGCTGAGCACTCGATCGCGCTTGTGTTTTACAGGAAAGGTCGACTTTGGTGGGAGACATGCATCCGGACGCGAGGCCAATACCTGAGAGTGCCGGTGACAGATTCTTGTGCAGATATATGCATATTCTGAGCGCGTACGGCGAGACTTTACGAATGAGCGGAAGGTTGTCTCCATTCTTTCTGGACCTTGGTTACGGGTAGGACGGACCATATCACTGTTCGCTTGGATCTTGGTTATGAAGAAAGCGAATCAAGCTTACTTCGCAGTGGCTTTGACAGACCGCACGACTCCGGGACGTCATTTCCCTACAGACAGTCGAGCACGGCCACGTCCGGCATGTCTGCGGTCGTATTTTTGGCTTCCTTTGTGGCTTGTATGGCGCTTTAGAGTATCTGTCATGTATGCGGAGACTCTTTCGTCCGAGTGCTGTAACCATCCAGCTGGAAGCGCCTGTCTCAGTCCCCCCCCAGCTCTTGGCAAGATGCGCAATTACAAGAAGGCGTCGGAGAAATGCATAATGAATCAAAGAACCTAGGGCTCTGTCAAGGTTCGGCATGATACCTCGGATTGGATTGATTGTTTTCTAGCAGCAATCGGTATTGACAGAGACACTCGGTACTGCCAGATCGGCTGTTCTAATTAGTGTCTCCTCGGACAATAGACTCTCTCCTCTCGACGACGCTTCGAATCTTCTCCTTCCGATTAGAAGGTCGCTACTTTTACCGCCATCTTCGCAGCTTCCATGGCGTCTGTGGCCTTCGCTGTACCAGCTGAAGATGGCCTGCTCCTCGAACGCGAGGCAATTGAAGACAACTTCGGTGCAAGTCTTGTCAGAAATTCATCACCCCGCAATCGACCCAACACAGTCATGCAGTGCTCATAAACTTCTCGAGCAGGAGGCTGTTGGTGAGCATTCGAGAGCACACAGAACACATGCCGGAACGCCTGGGGTCTTACCACTGCATCGTATCAAGCCCGAAAATCGTGTGGCATCCTTCCTTCCCAGATGACACAAGGGCGCGGTGCTCGATGAAGAGCCAGGGGAAAGGACCACGGATGTCGTTCCTAGCTGAGGAATACTGATATACTTCGCTGTCTGAGACGTTCGAGCAAAATTTTACATGGCTCCAGTAATCTGTTCACGAAGATGCTATGCCACGTCGTCGTGTTGGTGCAGACATCTATCCCTCACTCCGACGCCGATATGTGGTGTTGTGTCACCCTTGTCATGTCTAGAAAGCGGCGCGTCGTGTATCCTCGAACTCGTTGGCATGCAGTAAACTCCTCTATTCGAGCAGCCATCTTGCTGTTTCGCAGTCGGGGAGCATCGGGACTCGAAGGCTTTTGAAGCTTCGTATCCTCGTACCTGGTAGTACGTCCTTAAGTATCGACGAGCGGATCAGGCAAGAGCATCGTCCTGCAGAGATGACATCTTCTGGGGATCACTTTGGGCAGGCCTATCGACAGAATACTTGCTCTGGTGTTGACGATATCGGAAACGTGAGTAAACGTTCGCTTGAATCGATATATAGGCATCCCCGGTAGCCATGAGCGTTTGCCGTTGAATATGAGGAGGATCGAGATAGACATGAATAGGTGCTGATGCTGACGTCTTGGCGATTCGGGGTCCGTGCTGGAATTTCGCAGACGTCACCAAGCGGCTCAGTCTCCGCAACATTCAATCATGCGGTTGAATGAGTGAATATAGGCCGCATGCATGAGTAGATAGCGCTTAACTGTGAATGAATGATTAGCAACTAGTGCATGATTGAATGCATGAGCTGGCCGTTGCATGTGAAAGTGCATGATTGCGATTGAATGCATGAGGGCCGTTGACCTATTAATAGAAAGCCGGAAATTAGCTTCTCGGAATAGCTAATTCCACAGCCGTACACAGCGGTCTTCATGCACCCGGACCTGTGGAATACTAATGGATATCCTTCTACACTATCTATTTATTAAACCGGCCACTGTGGCTTATAACCCTTCGAGATTTTAGTAGGGTTGTAGCGGTGGCAGCGAGGTGTACCAATTTCACTTAATGACCTCGAAAATCTTCATGTGAATGCATGATTGCATGACGATATTATTACGTGGTTGCATGAGCTGAACAGAGCATGAATGAATGCATGACGACCTTTTTTCGCATTCACATTCACATGCACTTATTCATGTGCATGAATGTTGCGGAGACTGGGGTCCAAGCCATTCTTCGTAGTTCAGCGCTCTCGACATGCTCAGCATCAAGCTGGCTTCGCGGCCGCTTTGTGACTCGCCGCGACTCTAGTAACACTTCTTCAAAGCAGCCATGAGCCACAACAAGCCGTGCACAATATGCGGCACTCCGCGCGGAGTCCTCGTACGCTGCACCATTGATGAATCGCAGAAATGGAACATGGTCTGTCCCGGAAGCTGCTGGAGAAGTGTGTCAGGCGGCGTCGAGGATGCCAAAGGGCTGGAAGGACGCTATCCGCACTATAGATATGGCGGAATGTGGAAAAACAAGCATGCAGATGGGCCAGTCAGCGCCAAGAAGCCTGGAAAGGTGAAAAGGAGGCAGAAAGAAGAGCGTGCCCAAAGAGAAGCCGAACAACAGAAGACAAATGAAGACGTCGAGGGAGACCAGGAATGATAGCTGGTCGTGGTCTCGTCACTGTCCGCGCATGACATCCGCTTGCAGCACGAGAGCGCCCTGCAGTCATGATGATTGACTGAGATATACACTCGTCAATACCTGGGCATAGAGTTGACTGGTTTGAACCCGTACGAAAGCTGGGTCGGGATCGCGTCAGAATCTCACCACAGGTCGACCATGACCTTCGTTTATTGCACTGGTCATATGATGCTGGAAGCTCGCCTTGTGCTCTAATTTCGTCTCTCAACTGGGAACATCCTTCGAACGTCAGCATATCAGTCCAAGGTCGAGGAATTGCAGCCAACGACTGATTCCAGGCTCCTGTCGTCTCCGACAATCAGTCTCATAAATCTGCTATCAAGCGTCGGCTTTAAACTCTCAATGGCATGAGTGCTCCTCCATCCAGAAGCGAATACGAGAAGATCTAGAAACATGAAGACCGGCCTATTTCACCTGGCAGATGCAGGACTTGAGAGAAAAACTGAGCCTTCTTCGAAGCTCAGCTCGCCCGATCAAGGGCTTGACGCCTGTCTGGTTAATGGATGCCACGCCAACATTGATACGGTTGAATGAAAGTAAGGGATACCATTTCAGGACTTGTGCATTGTTTAGAAGCTGCTTAGAAACATGGCAGCTCATTCTGATGTCATCGAGGTGCACGCTGAACATGATCGCTGACTGGCATTTCGTTACCAGACAAGTGGGTCGATTGCAGCGAATCTTCCTAATCAGGAAATGTTCCTGCATTAGCTCAGATCTCAACCTAACCTCCACGGTCTTTGTTAAATGGTGATGTCAGTGATGGGGTTTGGCGGTTCATGATGCTTTGACGTGTCTTCCTGCAGGTAAGCAAACTCTTAGCAGCTTCAATCAATTCATCTCCAATTTCACCTCCACGTTATCAAAGTCATCACGAAGCTACTGTATCCTTATCCGAGTCGAGGAAAGCATATCGATTGGAAGCATTGAGCGATAGACCGCAATCATGGCGCACAAACCACAAAAGTCCACCAAGCCAATGATGGAGAACAACAATGGTATGCCTTCTGTCAGTGTTTAGACCGACCAGAGCTGATCATTGTGAAGTTGCTGGCGGGCGTCTCGCTCTCTTCTCCAAAGACCCTCCTACTGGCTTCTTTCGCGATGGCTTCTGCAGGACTGGGCCCGAAGACTCTGGGAATCACAGCATTGCAGCAACAATGACCTCAGAATTCCTCGACTTCACCGTGAGCTCAGCTACGACACGAGCATGTCCGAAAGGGTACTGACATGGTCTGTGCAGGCATCGAAAGGCAACAATCTCAAAGACGTCGGCGTAAAACCAGGACAAAAATGGTGCCTGTGTGCATCAAGATGGCAAGAGGCAATGAAGGCAGCACAAGAAGGTCAATTAAGCAAGGAAGCAGTTCCCAAGGTCAATCTCTCAGCAACGCACGAAGCAGCCTTGGATCAAGTCAGCTACAAGGACCTCAGAAGCTTTGCGGCAGAGGGCGAGGCACATGGAAACCACAGGCAAGAGTCGCATCACAACCCGGAAGGAAACGGAAAGGTTGCCAAAGAGCATGGCGAGATCTCGAGTCATGATCTCTCGTTGGCACCGGGAGCTGGCTCACACATGAAGACTGGAGAAGTGAAGGGAACTACTGGTCAGCGAGGGTAGGGCTTGGGAGAGAGAATAAGTACAATATGCAGGAAAAGGCAACGGGTTGGAGAGCAAATGCAATACACTGGTTCTGACATCCTGATTCGCTCCCGCTGATGGTTTACTGTGAGCTGCGGCAACACCAATCCTCTCAGAGCGAGTACTTCCTGTGAAGAAACGCTCGACTTCTCATGCTGAAGTGATAAACGACAGTCCCGAGAAGTGCAGCGACCGGCCATTCTCACACGAGGACATGGCGAGACACTGAGGCAGGCGAGAGCAACTCCGGCATCTTCACCACGGCGCGGCACGAATGTCTTGAGCTTGCATTGCACCGAGAAAGGCTGCTGAATCACACAAGTTCGTTCCTAATGCGTGAAGGAGCAGTATGGCTCCACACAAAAGCTGCTACGGCGCCCGAAGTGAGCTCCACACAGCGTCTCACAACTAGTATACCGCCATTCGCCTCGAGCACGATAACGATCGTCTCATACCCGTGCGGGTGGGTCAGGGTCCGCGATATGCCGAGGTGGAAGTCCGGCCCGCGGACCCTGGCAACGTGCACTCTCGCTTTCTTGTAACTGCATGTCTTAACACATGATAGACTGGCGCCCCCAAGTCCATTTCTGGAAGGTCGCGGCTCTGCGGACCGAGAGTAACAGGTAGAGGAACACATGAAAAGCCAAGGACTGCCATGATATCTTGGGCGTCGAGGGTGCACTACAATCCCAGAGGACCAAACAACTGAGGCATCAAATCTCGGATACATCACAGACATGAGGCTGACGACGATATGCACGGCTCTCTTTGTCTGCATCGTTGGTCCAGCATTTGCAGCCGAAGAGCATTGTAAGGAAGTCGAGGTGCCCGTGACGGTCAGGGCAACTGTCCCAGCACTGCCAGAGACATTCGATCTTCCGTCAATATCAAATTATGTCCATTTGTGGTTGGGCTTTGTCTTCAACCTGCCAGCACAAGGAAAATATACCATACGAGCCACGCATTGCACCAGCACTGTACGAGATCCGGAGAACAATGGAAGGCTCCAAATGCTGGTGCACGGAATATGTGGAAGTCGGCACTTCTTCTCTGGCTTGGAATCACCAAGTCTAGGGATCGAAGCATTCGGCGGCAAGAACTACAGCTATGTGGACTATGCCCTATCCAAAGGTTACGACACACTTGCTGTTGATCGGCTTGGAAATGGTCGCTCGGACAAGCCCGATCCATTCCTTGTGGTCCATCTTCCCGCCCAAATCGAGGCGATGAACTCTCTGCTTGAACAAATCCGAGCTGGAGCTCTGGGCAGAATTCCACGAGAGATTATCTGGTACGGACATTCTTGGGGCTCAATTCTCGGCCACGGGCTTACTACGAAATATCCAAACGCAATCGAAAGACTTGTGCTGAACGGCTGGACTGCATTTATTGACAAGGCCGCTATCACGAGTACACTCCGTTTGCAGTTTTGGCCGGCTCGTCTAGCTGACGCACGGCAAGGACTCTCAAAACTTGGTTGGGGCTATCTACAGCCCAGCAGTCAGGAAGGTATGATACAAATGAACTTTTGGGGCTCTGGAACGGAATTCGATGGGGCGCACTACGACATCGCCATCACGAAGCAAATGTGGATGCAGGGCGGCACTGTGGCGTTTGGAGAATTACTCACCTCTTCATTACTGAATGGGGTTCCGTCTGCCTCGTTCAAAGGCAAAGTCCTCGTGGTGACTGGCCAACACGACGACTTCTTCTGCGCTACTAGTTATCGCGCTGGTCATGTCGACTGCGGTAGCGGTGACAAGAACGGTCTGGGAGGATCTTGGGCGTACGTGCCAGACGACAAATCGATACTCGCCCGGACAGGCCAAAAGGCCTTCCCTCGTGCGTCCCGCTTCGATTACTTCGTGCCTCCCAATACTGGCCACTGCCTGCACCAGCATTATACACAAAAGCTTTCTGCCGACACTACTGAAGCATGGCTACGAGAGACACTGCCCACCTCAGCTCGAGTCTCGAGATCTGGAGCCGACGCTGTAGGCAAAGGAGCCGATGGTATACTGCAGCATGATGAATTGTAGCCATATAGACATCGAAGAATGGCGCCTTCCAGCTTCGTGTACACCTGGAAATAATCGAATCCAGGCTGGGGCGGAACAACAGTGCTTCTAGGCTGTGCAGCCAGTGCGCACTTCAACGGCTTTCGGTTCTCTTGACACGATTGCCCCGGAAATGGATCGCTTGGCCTAGGCAGTTCTGTTCTAGGACGAAATGTTCCGGGGCGGTATTCACGCAAACGATGAACGAAAGCCTCACAGACTCTTCTGCGCTTTGGGTTGCCAGTGTTGCTCAGTTTCTTTCGCATCTCATACACAACGATTGCCGGCATTATTTAAGATTACTGTAGAAGGTATACGGCCCCTCGGAATCATCCAATATCTGGATCAATATACCCACAAGACCGTATCTCCTTTTCAACGTCTTCCTATTCTATCTATCTGCTGACCTTGGCGAAGATACTAAAGATACTGTACATCCACGTTCTCACTTTTACTCGCTGGCTCTTGGTGCACTGGGCGCAGTGAGTCGCCAAGACCACGGCTGCCTCGTCGACACTGCCGCTCGCTGGAGTCAGCTCTTCGCAACTGACGACAAGAATGATCAGCTGAGCGTCAGTCTGTCGACGCCACAATTGCAGACAACTTCACCTACTTGAATGATGGCGACCTCTACGCGCCAAATGCGCAACGGGATCGGCTAGTGCCACAGCGACGTACCAAAGCAGACTTTCGAGACAAAAAGATCCTATTGACACCAACAGGAAGGCAACATTGAATACGTGTGGCATAATTGCGACAACATCTCCCTTCGATACGTGGTCACAGGCAAAGCAGGCACTGGCAATGATAGCACTGCGGCACCGGGTACACCGCTTCACTACAAAGGCAGCAATCATATTGTGATCGATCATGACACTAGGTTGGTGCACAATTTGATCTGTTCTTCGATTTAGTGCGTTGGATACTCGAGCTGGGGTCCAAGAACTCGCCTGCGGACCTGTTCGATGCATACAAGGATCCGAAAGAAGAGGATTGTAATTCAAAGTCGAGGAAACGAGATGTTTCTGCAAATATTCAAAATTTCCGACAAACATAAAAACCAAGCCGGCATAGGATCAGCGAGCGAGTTCTGAGGAGGCGGTCAAGCCTTCGCCTCAATAAACTCAACCGTTGTCGTGGTCGTCTCATTCTTCTCAAGCTCCTGCTTCGTGACTTTCTCCTGATGCTCCTTCAAGGCATCGTCTTCGAACACTAGTACACCAGTCAGCATCATCCATCGCTTATACAGGGCTAGAAGACACTTACAGAAGGTCAGCTCTTCCAACGTGCGTCCGTAAGTCTCTGGCCAGAGGAAGTAGATGCATATGATTTCGAACCCAAGCCAAACGCAGTACATGATCAGGTACTTCCACTTCGCGTTCTGAAGGCCGATCGGATTGACAAATGTGCTGAAGAAGCCTGCACCGCGCCCAAAGAACTGGAATACTGCCATGCCTCGGGTGCGCACTGCGAATGGGAAGAGCTCGACTAGGAATGCTGTTCCGCTGTCAGCTGAGAGACGTTCCAGAGAGGTCAGGAGCAGCGTACTATATGTCAAAGCATTGTAGCCGATATTGTAGCATGGTGAGTACAAGAACATGAAGAAGATGACGGCATGGCCCTAGGTAGAAGGTCAGCATTGGACTTGTATTGATGCAAAGTGCCTGTGAACTGTGAGGAGCTTACGGCGGCCAGCACGCCTGTAGACAGGTATCGTTCTTGGGCGATGGTCCAACCACAATACACAAGCAGCAAAGAAGATGCGCAGGTCAGGTACATCTTGCGTCGAGGAAATCTGCGAACAAGCAGCGCAGCACACGAAGCATTTACCAACGCCCAGCAGTTCAGCCCAATGTTCAGCTTGGCCTTGAAGCTTGAATCCGTGATGCCGATAGACTCGAGGATATCGTTGAGATAGTAGCTGATCAGCGTGTTGCCTGACCATTGGGTAAAGAGGCCGAGAAGAGATCCAATAAGCAATCGTTTTCGCATGCCTGCGGTCCGAAGCAGATCCATCCAGGTCTGTTTGGCGCTGTCGAGTTCCATCTTGATCGTGTTTTCGATCTGTGCCATTTCCGCAGCGACAAGACTTGAAGTGCGATCACCTTCAGCATGGTATTTCACCAAGATCTCGTATGCTTCGTCTCGGCGGTCCTGGCTGATGAGCCAACGAGGTGATTCCGGAACGAACCTGGCTGATGTTAGATCAGATTCTTTTTGATCCTGGACAGAGTGCGTCTCACAATATTAGGGAGATTTGTACCAATGATGGCAGTGCTTGAAGGAGAGAAGGACATCGCCAAGACCAGTCAGACGGCGCAAGAGCTTGCGTACCGAACGTGATACTTTCAATATGATCAGCGATGAGTTCATGCTCTGAATTGGCTCGAGTCTCACCCGGCAGCGAGAATTGCGCCAATGAAGTACGAGGTGTTGAATAAGGAGGTCAGAATTGGTCTTTCCTTTGGGTAGCCGAGTTCACCCAGCATAGCCGCTCCATTGATGATACAGCTGTAAGAAAGAAAAATCAGTATATGGCTTGCACCTATCGCCTGGTTTAGATGTGATGGACTCACATGGGAATGCCAAAGCCTAGAAGCCAACGTGCGGCGAGATACATTCCCACATGCACAGATGCACACTGCAGGATCGATCCAGCTACCATGATCCAGCTGCCCAAGAAAATCGACCATCTTCGTCCAAATCTCTGCGTAATTGCGGGAATCAAAGGCAGCGAGCAGATTGCCCCGAGACTATACATGGCAGCGATGATGCCTTGAAGAGCTCCCTTTGGATGGTTGAAATACTCCTGCCATGGCTTCACTATCTGGACTGCGTTGATGATTTGGCTGTCGAATCCACTGGTGATCTCGATGCCCATACAGGTCGGGAAGAGGAACAGGTACAGGTGTCTCAAGTTGGGCTTCTGCCACCACCTAGCCTTGTCCTCTGCAACAGCACGAGTGAGCACAGGGTCCGCCCCCTCGGCCTGGGAGGTGAGCTTCATGGCAACGATGGAATCTTCCGATGGCGAGAAATCTGTAAGGCGGTAGAGTTGAAAAGTTGGCAGACTTAGTCCTGCACTTTAATGCCTGCTGCCATGCAGAGCTAAGACGGAGGGAAGATCGTTTCCAGGGTACTCGGGCCTCGCAAGCGGCAGACAAATGCTCTCGAACGTTGACCTACGGTGAGCGCAGCTATGTCGCACGACTTGCTGCCAAGTCGCGATAGATGAGCTGTCGATGCGGAGACTCCACAGTTGGTGGCCTTGGCGTGGTTGTCTGGGGTCATTCAGCCTGTGTCGGCAGAATACCTGGTATAGCAACGTGATCGAGCAAAAGTATAACCAGAAGGAGCTGGAATATCATGTGCCATTCGCTAGCACTTGGTGTAGTAGTGCATCGATTTCGCTGATCATCCAGAGACTTTGTCTGACGCTTGGCGACTTCTGATCACCATGAACGCTCGTCCAAGGCTCAATGAGCTCAAGGAGGTGTTTTCCAACTGACAGCACACCGTGATTAAGGCGTGCTTTCAAGTCGGAGATCCTGCTTGCCGCAAGCAACAAAAGCATTGTGCTAGCCATGGAAAGGGAGCAGATCCAGGTGTCGACCAGCACGGTGTGACTAAAAGCCCGAAGATTGAGAATATGCAATAGGCACATCCTTAGACAGACCTCACTCTTGTCTAGAATGTTTGCGCCAACAAGCTCGCCATGAGACGCCTTTGACAGGACCTGATTCAGGAAAGGACGGTATATCACCGCTCGGCACGTCAGGTACCTTTGCCGCAAGAAGCCTCCATGCTGAGTCTCGGTCTTTGACTCATCAATTGTGAATCGAAAGAAGGGTGGCAAACATTTTCTCCATTCTTCGAGCTGATGGTCGAGTTCAGCGACAATGTGAGGGAAGCGAGCATCGTCAAAGGCAACGCCTGTTTCAGGTGCGTAGAGCAGGTCGTGCACGCGATTGAGCAGGCGCCGCATTGAGACACATGCTAGAAAGTAGAGGCTAGAGTGCTCCCGCTCGATGTCGTCCTCTGACGTCTGATAGAAAGCTGGGTAGGGTACCAGGGACTCCATGTCGCTGACTCCAGTTTGGGGAAGCGCTGCCAGTTCAGCGATGTAGTCTGATTCCAGGATGAAGCAAGACCAGAATATCCTTCGAAGGCACTCTGTATCCACACCCGTGTCAGCGGATGCGTATGACAGCAAGAGCCGACACTTTGCAGCGGTCATGCTTATGTATGACCAGGCCTGGAGCGGTCTCTGTAAGTAAGCAAAGAACAGTGCCGTGAAGAACAGGCACTGCGTAGATGTGGTTGACACCTCCAAATGGACCACGCTGAGTCGTTGCAGGTACAACTCGAAGTACGTCTGGGCCAGCAGCCTACTTCGGATAATCTGCTGGTCCTGACCGCTCGACGGCATCGCACCAGGGTTGAGAGACTGCACAACTCTACAGGCGCAACCCAGCGCCATGATCAGTAGAGCTAGACATGACTCGATGCTGTCGTCGTTTGGTCCCTTCAATATGCGATGCTCCACATCGCTTAGAATGGTCGCCAGCACTGTAGGATAAGAGAAGTTGAGCACGTCTTGGAAGGCCTTGGTAATGGTCTGGGCTTCGTCACGGTCCAAGAAAGGTAATTGATGGAGCGTCGCCAGGCCAAACTTGGATCTCTGTTGCTCAATAGCAAAGATAGGCTGATACTGGCTCCTCAGACTGTGATAGATATCGAAATAAGGCCAAGCCAGAACACTTTCCGTTGTCGAGGTGTGCTCTGCAGAAAGCACGGCATTGTGCAGGCTCTCGTTCCGCTTGCGTCGCACATCTTGAACAAGCTGGCGGGCTCCAGTGATAGATGAAGGCTGTCGGTCTGTCGTCGGAGACAATGCAGATACTGCTGCTGGCGCCAGAGAAGGATGGCTAGCCTTGCAAGCAGCATGTTATGTTAAATATCGACACTGCGCAATCGTGTGGATGAACAAGACACTCACCAGCTGCGCTGAGATATGAGATAATCGATCCTCTAGCCTGAGCACCGTTTCCAGGATGGCGTCGCTCTTGGCTTTGGTGACGGCTTCTGAGCCATAGACACATTCTGTGTCGGCGGACGCGCAATGGGCGCACGGCTGGTTGCCATCGCATTTGACCTTGCGCGACCTACATGTAGCACACTTCTCGCTTCAGCGTACGGTGAAGGTGAATGGAGGCGTGACGTACATAGAGATTCGAGGACGAAGCTTTACATACCATGTAAAGTAAAGATCTAGCCTGTAAGTTTACAAAACCGTGTAAATTAGTATATAAAGATGTAAAGAGGCTAATTTTAGACATCTTCTAGGTTCTTGTCCTACCTAATCTTAGACAGCTATCCTATACTTTTAGAAGCCTTCTATAAGGCCTCTAGGTCTATCTTTCTTGCCTGAAGTACCTAAGCAAGCGATACTACTGCTTTTGCCTCTTAACCCCCTGCCTTCTAGAAGGTTTAAATACCCCTGCTTAGGCTTAGAATGAGGGTCCCTACCTAAGAGGACCTTTGATTTCTTGAGCTAGAGGCACAAGAGAGGTCGCAGACGGATAGGTTTGCCTCGCAAGAGGTCTCCTATCCTAGTTTAGCCTTAGTCTAGAGGGAAAGAGATTTTACATGCTAGATGTAAGGTTTTACATTCCATACCCCTGTCTTACATGAGCCTTTGTAAAGTTTACATGTAAATTTGACATGGCTAGACGTACAGCATACGGCCCTCGCTTTCGCTTCTTCACTCCTTCGCGAACGTCCTCCAAAGCCATTGCCTACGCCTACGCCGTCGTCCCAGACTACGCGTGTAGTCATGGCAGTTCCCGCGTTGTCAGCGTCAAGAAGCCGTCTTCCCCACCATCTCGGAAGAGTCTATCCGGGTATTCTCCAAGCAGTATACATGGATCTTGTACGAGTATCTTATAGATTGAGATTTGGGATATGCTCAGACTACCATTTCACCAACACTTTCTATGCTATTCTATCTGCCTGCAAGCCAATCGTGGTGAGTACTGTGTTTGCGCCTCGCTTCTCCAATGACTTCTTGACTGGGTTCTTCGCCTCAAACACCTCGCTAAGCTCCTCAAGAGTTCGGTCTTTGGTTTCTGGGAAGTAGAGATACATGACTCCCCATTCGATCAAGTCCCACCCAACGAAGACCAAGTAGAAGTAGTACCCGATAGCATTCAAGCCAGGACCAATGCCGTAGTTCGAGATGGCACCAGCAGCGTTCGAGGCAAGGTTGCCCATTGCGGTGCCTTTTGCCCTTGTGGATGTTGGGAGGGTCTCGGCAATGTACATTGATTGCAATGGTGTCCAACCGAAGCTGAATACGATACCAAAGACGTAGATAAACGCGATTGATGCATTTGCAGCGCTTGTATTGCTTGGGTCATCGTTGACGAGTTTGCTGGTTCCGAAAATGACTAGGAACGAAGCCGAGCAGAAGACTATGCTGTACAGCAGCAGAGGCCTTCTGCCGATCACGTCGCAGCATCGAGCACCTGCTGTTGCCGCAAAGAAGCAGATGATTGGGTAGATGGCGTTGAGAATGAGTTGCGTGTGGGCATCGTCGATTCCAGCGTTTTTCGCTACAGCAACCGAAAAGTACGAGGTTAGCAAGTTCTTAAATAGGGTGCATGCTTTGAGCCCATCAGACTTACCCATTACAGGCAGATAGTAGCCGGTCGCGGAGTTTCCACTAAGCTGGCCAAACATGGCCATGCCGATGACGCATATCAGTCGGCGTCTGGCGGAGTGCGTGTTGAAGAGCTCCC
Source organism: Pseudocercospora eumusae (assembly GCA_001578235.1). NCBI lineage: Eukaryota > Fungi > Ascomycota > Dothideomycetes > Mycosphaerellales > Mycosphaerellaceae > Pseudocercospora > Pseudocercospora eumusae. Next base: position 39,424 of record LFZN01000096.1, on the reverse strand, counting down.
GGTAGTCCCACCACTTCTTGTCAGAAGCATCAGTACTGATCTGGTGTGCCATCTCTTTGAGCTGCATCTCTACGACTGGGTGTGAGGTGCTGCCTTCACCATGGTATCTTGCCAATATATTCATGGCCTCTTCGTATCGATCGTTTGCCATCAACCAGCGAGGGCCTGAAGCACAATTAGCATGACTCAATAGAGAACGTATGACAGAATTTGCTCACTTTCGGGGATGAACCATACACCAGCGGCCACGAAAACAGAGCTGATCAGTTGGCACCAGATTGGGACGCGAAACGCGTATGTCGATGTCATGTACTCGCAGCCAACGATGACCCAGCCTGCGACAATAGAACCAATGTACCATGTGCAGTTGTAAAACCCGGTAAGCGTGCCTCGCCAGTGTGGATGAGCCAATTCAGACACATAGCATGGGGCAGATACGCAACAGAACGACACTCCGAACCCGAGGATGAATCGGCCAGCTAGGAATTGCCCCATATTGTGCGATGTCGCTTGCACGCATGTGCCGATGATGATGACAAGCGCTCCAGTGAACATACCCCATCGTCTGCCAAGTAAGTCGTTTACCGGACCTGCACAGCATCGTAACATCGGTCAGCGCTGCGCACGTTCAGTGATGAGAATGGCATGGTTCCCTACCTGTGCAGAAGACCGCGGGGATACTGCCGATGTTGTACATGGCGAAGACGCTGCGAGGCAGTGAGCACGTACTCTTTCAGCGTGTTCGTTCTAATACACTGACAGCCCTGTACCAGAGCTTGCTTGTCCACTAGATCCATTCATCAGCCTCTGACATATCACCATAACCGTAGATGCACCTACAGCCGGAAATACTTTTGATAGCTATCCATCGCATTCACCCCTCCCATCAGGCTGCCATCGAAGCCGTTCAAGCAGCCACAAAGATAAGCTATCCAGAGGCACCCATAAAGCCTCCACATGGACTTGGTCCATGGGGAGTATTGTTGCTGACTCTCATCATGCACAAGGTTGACGACCTCGTCGACTTTCGTCGTGACTTGTTCGACAACCTCATTCTTCTCGGAGACCACGACTTCGTGCTTCTCCGGTCCTGGATCCATGTTGGTGATAAGTACAAGGGGCACGGAGAGACCCACTCAGCTCGTGGGAGATCTGATCTGTGCAAAGAAGAATCGAGCGGCTGCCCCATAGTTCAAGGTGCTGATCATGGTTGTCTTTATGCACTCCAGATGTCCCTCCAATCTGCCGGAAGCGCACATGCTTGGACCCATGTCACATGTGGCTTGAGAAACGAAGTGAAGTCTGTTTGGAATGTTTGCGGGGAAGTGGTCGGGCCGCTTCGGAGCGAGAGATTCAGTCCAGGCGAGGCGTTTGGAGGCAAAAAGAAAGCCCACCAACCATTTAACAACACCTCCATCGAAGCTTTACTGTACACATGGCATTCGCGTGTTCGAGCATGGATGGAACGCTTGTATCCTCGCCAGCTACATACATTGGCCGTCAAACACACATCGGCTCCGAGAATGGCTAATCCTCCACCTTGTCAAGCCCGTCTCGGTCCGGCCAGATTCTTCACCGAGCGACTTCACCTCTTGATCTTCAGGTCAATACTGTATCGTGGACAGCTTCAAGCATGGCGTCTACGACAGCAGAAACGGGAGACCTCCCCGACTACGCCAACGAGCAAGTCTTCCAGCGAAATCGACTGCCTACGCGCGCATACTATCTGCCTCCGGAGACTTTGCTGCTGAGCGGTACCTGGGACTTTCACCTTGCTCCCACAGCTCAGCATGCGCCGACTCCAGAAACTCCAGTCTCTACTGCATCCGATGCTGCTGTCCAAGCTGGTCTGGACATTATTGAAGCGCTTTCACCTATCGAATGGTCCAAGATTAAGGTACCTGGGCATTGGCAATTACAGGGTCACGGTGCGCCGCAATACACAAATGTTCAGTATCCATTTCCCGTGAACCCTCCTCATGTGCCTACGGAGAACCCCACAGGAACGTACAAGCGCAACTTTCACGTTCCCAAATCGTGGCCAACATCATCCAGTCTCAGACTCCGCTTTGAGGGGGTCGATAGTGCATTCCACGTTTGGGTGAATGGAACTTCTGTTGGTTACCATCAGGGAAGCCGAAACTCGAGCGAATTCGACATCTCAAATCTCGTCAGATCTGATCGCGAGAATGAACTCTTTGTCCGTGTCTATCAGTGGTCCGACGGCTCTTACATTGAGGACCAAGATCAATGGTGGCTATCTGGAATCTTCCGGGACGTATACCTACTCGCGCTACCCTCTTCCAGGATTGAAGACTTCTTCATACAGACAAGGCTAGATACTGAGTACCGAGACGCATCGCTTGAAGTTAAGCTTGAGCTTACACTGGATGCTCAAGTTGACGTATCGTTGGCACTGCGAGACTCAAAGGATGGAGGGCGTGTCATACAGCACGCGGTCTTCTCGCCAAATGCTGGGTCTGGCACCGTATCTCACACCTTGCACGTCACAAGTCCCAGGAAATGGACTGCTGAAACTCCTGAGCTGTATGATCTAGAAATCTCGCTGCTTCCTCGAGGCAGTCGCGAGGTCATCCAGACTATAGAACAACGAGTGGGCTTCCGACAAGTTGAGATCAAAGACGGCCTACTCACCGTCAACGGCCGTCCGATACTACTGCAAGGCGTCAACAGACACGACCATCATCCGCGTTTTGGTCGTGCTGTACCGCTGTCATTCATTCGAGAAGACTTGCTTTTGATGAGGAGGCATAATATCAATGCACTTCGTTGCAGCCACTATCCGCCAGACCCGCGCATGCTGGATCTTTGTGATGAGCTAGGCTTTTGGGTGATGGATGAGGCCGACTTGGAATGCCATGGATTCTACGATGCAGTCGCTCGGCCTCTGGACATTCCGGAGGAGATGGACTATGAAGAACGAAAGAAGCTTGCCTTTCCTCAAGCCGCCGAATACACCTCCAACAATCCAGCGTGGAAAGCACAATATGTTGATCGCATGGCCGCTGTAGTAAATCGTGACAAGAATCATGCTTGCGTCGTCATCTGGTCTCTGGGCAATGAAGCATTCTACGGACAAAATCACAAAGCCATGTACGACTACGCCAAGTCTATCGACCCCACTCGGCCAGTACACTACGAAGGCGATGCGAAAGCGCTTTCCGTCGATATGTTCTCCTACATGTATCCAAGCGTGGAAAGACTAGTCAAGCTCTGCGAGACCGAAGGTGTTACAAATGGGAAATTCGACAAGCCAGTGGTTTTGTGCGAATACGCTCATGCGATGGGGAATGGACCTGGCAATCTGCAAGGCTATCAAGATGCCTTTCGCCATTATCCTCGCCTGCAAGGAGGGTTTATCTGGGAATGGGCAAAGTTAGTTGGACAAGACGTTACATCTTCGAGCAGAAGTGCTAATCATGCTTTTGTAGTCATGGTCTGTGGAAGTCAGACAAGGATGGTAAATCGTACTATGCCTATGGCGGCGACTTTGACGAGGTTGTTCACGATGGCACGTTCGTCATGGTATGCATCTGGCAGGTAGCGCTTGTGGTTTGTCACTAACTGAGCATAGGATGGCCTCTGTTTCAGCGATCACACGCCAACACCAGGGCTGACAGAATTCAAGAAGGTCATTGAGCCTGTGAAAGTCGATTTGAAGGACGGAAAGCTATGGTTCCACAATTTGTATGACTTCGCCAATCTGGAGCATTTGAGCGCAACATACAAGGTAGAGTCATTCGGCGATAGGGCAACATTGCTTTTATCTGGCAGTCTTGAAACTCCAAACATCGGGCCTGGCGAGAAGCACTCACTACCACTCCCAGAAGCAGTCTCGAAGATTAGCTCGACTTCAGAGACCTGGTTGACCATAAGTCTTCGATTGAAAGGCACATCTCTCTGGAGCGATCAAGGACATGAAGTGGCGTGGTCGCAGCATCAGCTGTCTACGGCGAAGAACTCGACAGTAGTGCCTCGACCAATTGCGGGCGGCGAGACTCTGCACGTACGCACATCACGCACGGGATGGACAACTGGCTCAGCATCTTTTGAAATGACGTTCGACCGGGCGAGAGGTCAACTTCAATCGTGGATTTCCGAAGGCAGGCCACTTATGGTTCCTGGTGGTACAACAAATAGCGCACTTATTCCTGGTTTCTGGCGAGCTCCCACTGACAACGATCGTCCTCGAGATGAGCCATATTGGAAACGCTTTGGCCTGGACATTATGACGTCGCAGCTTCGCTGTGCTCGTGTCAATCGAATAGGACCCGGCGAGGTAGAGATAGAGTGCACGACTTTCCTTTCACCTCCCGTATTGGATTGGGGCTGGACTGCCAGAATCACCTATCGCATCACCGCTTCAGAGACTCTGACTATTAATGTCAAGCTCGAGCCGTCAGGCAAAGTACCAGCGACTGTCCCCAGGATCGGGCTCGACCTGCGCTTGAACAAGACACTCGTAAAAGCAGATTATGTGGGCCTTGGACCAGGGGAATCATATCCCGACAAGCAGGCGGCTCAGCGAATGGGCGTCTACACTTCGAAAATCACAGACCTCTCTACAGAATACGACGTTCCACAAGAGAACGGTAATAGAATGGGCGCTTCGAAGGTTGTTTTCAGCGACGAGGATGGTCTAGGATTGATGACAACGAGAATGGATGATAATGCCAAGTTCTCATGGGCAGCAGGATACCATACTCCCCAGGCTCTGGACAAAGCGAAACATCCTTGCGATCTGGTGGAGGAAGATGTTCTGCTGCTGCGACTGGATGTGGCTACAGCTGGCGTTGGATCTGGCGCCTGCGGTCCTGGCATTGCTGAAGAGCACCAGGTCAAGTGTCAGAATACAGACTTTACGTTTCAACTGCAGAAGACACGAGTGCGTTAGATGATCACGATAGTCGTGGAAGAACAGCTCCGGCTATATTGATAGACTTGGGAAATAGGCGGGGTATGCAAGTCTCCATCACCACCCCGGCATGCCAACACCCTGAAACTGTGCCTGTTATTCCTGGTCGCATTTCGGGTTGGTGCAGGGCCGAATGGGAAGGTAACATTGTATCCCGGTCACTATCGATGTACGGAGGACATCCATCTCAACTACTCCACCAGTACACGCGGTGGAGCAGCTCTGCAGGATTGCCAGCTTGTGTCCTGGAAAGGTATATGGGACGCACTGTCACACGGCCAAACGTAAAATAGCAAAACGCAAGATGTTGTCGCGACTTCTCGTCCTCGCCACAGCATTGCTGGGACTAGTCAACGCCAGCTCGCGAAAGGCAGAACTCCAGACAAGACACGATGTCTGGCCTTTTGCTCCCTTCAAGACGTCAGGACGCGACATCATCGACACAAGAGGCCACAAAGTCGTATATGCCGGCATCAACTGGCCAGGAGCAGCCGACGTCATGATCCCCGAAGGTCTTCAGTATCAATCCATCTCAACCATCGTCTCGAAAATCAAACAAGTCGGCCTGAACGTGATCCGTCTCACTTATGCCATCGAAATGATCGACGACATCTTCAACTCGACCGCCGACTCCACACTCTCCGGAGCATTGACGAAAGCCCTCGGCTCAGCAAACGCAAGCATCATCCTCAATCAAATCCTCACCCACAATCCCGACCTCTCCGCACAAACAACCCGTCTTCAAGTCTTCGACGCCGTAGCCGCAGAATGCGCAAAACAGAAAATCTACGTGCATCTCGACAATCACATGTCGAAAGGTAGAGGCCATCCCATCCCATCCCTCTTCGAACGCAACTAACTAACCCCCCTATTTCTAACGTCCAGGTGAATGGTGCTGCTCCGCCTCCGACGGCAACGCCTGGTTCGGCGACACATACTTCAACACAACGCGCTGGATCCGCGGCCTGACCTACATGGCCACGCACGCCTTCTCGTGGCCGGCATTCGTATCCACAGCTCTCCGAAACGAATTCCGACTACCCGCCTCTCCCTCGCCCGTGCGCGAAAATTACGGCTGGAAAGACTGGTATCCCAACGTCATCGCCGCCGCAACTTCCATCTACGAAACGAACGCAGATCCCTTGATTTTCTTCTCGGGTTTGGGGTATGATACTGATCTTGCGAATGTTACTGCGGGTACGTAATTCGACATAATTGGGTTAGAATAATACGCTGATCGTTGTATTGTACAGGACTTGATCTAGGCAACGACCAAATTTTCCAAATCTCAAATTTCGAATTTTCCGACAAGATTGTTTTTGAATTACACAATTATAATGGAGATTTCAGTGGATCGTGTGAGAGTTTTAGTTTGTATAAGCAAGGATATAATGCTATGGATGTTAGTGAGACGAGTACGGCGAAGAATTTTGCTCCGGTGAGTAGAATACATACCTACAGCCCGAAAAAAAAGAAAACTGATAGGATAGAAAAGGTCGTTTTGACGGAATTCGGATACGAGCAGAATAGTACCAACTTTAAAAAACCTTATCCGGATTGTATTAAAGAGTACCTCACAAGCCTACCCGGAGGGCCAGGAGGTTGGATGCAGTGGGTTTTGGCTGGGAGTTACTATATACGGGAGGGGATTCAGGATTACGACGAGACTTGGGGGTTGTTGAATCATAATTGGACAGGCTGGAGGTCGGAGGAAGCGGTTGAGCAGTTCACCAAAGCATTTGCGGAAGAGACCCTGGGTGTCGATTAGAGCTCGCAGAACTTTTTCCGTAGCTTTTGTCTCCATCTCACATACTAGGTCGAGACCATTCCACTGCCTTCCATTTCTACAATCTCTTCTGACTCGCGGAGACCACCGAAAAACTCGTCGCTGGTCTCATCTTCTTCCGCATAAGGTGGAAGACCGGCGTAATGGTTGATCCAGTTCAGGACGACTTTGTGCCAGACAAGCGAATTCTCGGGCTTCAAGACCCAATGATTTTCGTCGGGAAATGTCAAGAACTTCGATTCGACCCCTCTGGCTTGTAAAACATTGAATGCAGTCAGACCTTCTGCGATGGTAAGGCGATAGTCCTTGCTGGAATGGATGACGAGTTGAGGTGTTGCCCAATTCGCAAAGTGTTCAGATGGATCCCATTGGCGCCAGGCAGATGTCGACGAGGCACCAAAGTTGGCATGACTTTGAGTAGCAGCAGATTCTGGCTCACCTGGTGCAGGTTTGAAGCCGGGATTGTACCATGGCGTGCCACCGAGGTCATAGAAGGGAAAGTAGAGCTCTTCTGTTGCAAGCATGCCACCGGTGAAGGATGTGATGCCGTCATGGCAGACGAGCGCTTTGAATTGCCGGCCGAGATCATGGCCTTGGATCCTGCTAGACGTCAGCATCTGGACAGTGGTGTCATATCGTCAGGCTTACCAGTTCATCATATAGCCGCCATAGCTTGCTCCGAGCGCCACAGCGCGATTGTGGTCGGCTTCAGGAATGTTCGCCTTTGCCCAATTGAAGACATTCACAATGTCCTGGTACGGGTCACCACCCCAGTTGCGCCGTATAGCATCAGTGAATGCCTGCCCATATCCCGTGCTCCCCGTGGGATTGATTGCGATCACAATATAGCCCTGCTCCGCGAAGACAGCCGGGTTCCAACGAGTGGACCAGCTGTCGCCCCAAGCACCTTGTGGACCACCGTGAATCAGATATGCGACAGGATAGGTTCTAGTCCTATCATAGTTGCTAGGATAAACGACGATGCTGTGAACCTCTTCATTGATTCTGGGATTGCTTGCAGGAGTCCATATGGAAGAGATCTGTCCCGGGTTGAGCCCAAACTTGCTGCCATTCTGAGAGTTCGAGTGAGTCCAAACAGATGCATCCTCCTGGGAGCGGACAGGATGTGGGGCAATGCGAGGATCGACAATGGCGTAGAAAGAATTGTCGGTAAGAGAGCTGCCAGTGACGAAGATGCGACCGTCGGGAAGGGGTCGGACGTCGCCAATATATCCATGGCGAGTCAGAGGGCGAGGTTCTTGCCGGATCAGATCCCCTGAAATCTGGAAGAGTTTCCCAGTTCCATATTCTTCTGCCGTTGCAAGCAAATGCTTCCCATCGTGACTCCAGACGATGGATACTGGACTGCGATCCCAGCTGCCCATTTCTGTTTCGGCGAATGCTCGCAGCGGTGTCAAAGTTGGGGCTGAAAGATCTGGCAAGACCCAAATGTGATTCTTGTCTGCTTCGTAGCCGCGAGTCTTCATCATCAGGAATGCAGCTTTGGTGCCGTCTTGACTGAAGACGGGCGAAGACGCGGCACCTTGGAATCCAGGCACGATGACCTGTTGAATCAGAGAAGTCTTTTTGCTGGCCCAATCGCCGACGTGTACAATGTACACATTCTCCTGGAAAAGTACATGTAAGTCAGCGGAAGATAGACGTCATGTCGTCTTGACATTCTTCCTACCTTTGTGTTCAGAGCCGGGTTCACATGTGGATCCTTGGACACGAACATGATGGCATTCTTGCTCAAATCGAAGTTGTCAGTGCCGCCAAACGGTTGAATAGGGCATTCCAGTCCTTCAGGGATGGCGTTGGAGAGCTCGGAGAGTCTGAATTTGGCTCCAGGGGACTTCCTACTGATCTGGCCATACCAAAGAGCATTCTTCTCTTTGGTGGCCCATTTGTCCCAATGCCTCACGTACAGACTGCTGTACAGCTTGGCGGTGGAATGAGTCTTGGGTGCTTTTTCGGGATTGTACAGGGAGCCGTCGGGCGAGACTGATGCCGAGACGACGACAGCATAGTGGTGCTCGTCCAGCTGCTTGACCTTGAGGTTCGCCGCGGGGCCGGCGATGTTTCCGGCTGTGTAGTGATTATTTGTTTTATTTGTTATATTTGCGATCAACACACTCGTTGTGCCGTCCTTCTCTGCTTGGAGGCAGGCAAAGGTGTCGTGGTCCAGCCAGTTGACATCGGATATGTCGTCGTCTTTGTCTTTGCCCAGCTCCTGGCTCTCTCCGCTCTCCACGCTGAGCACTCTAAGCTCGGTGGTTTTGGCGTGAGTGTCAAAGCTGTATGTGCTGACGCTGTACACGACTTTGCTGCCGCTGCCATTGGGCACACCTGCACTCCGTCGCGGCGCTGAGAGCAGCACCTTGGGAGTGAGCTTCATTGCACGTTTGACCATTATTTGACTCGCCGGCTAGCCTTACGCTCCGTTGAGGTCTATTATTGAAAACGGAATGTAGGCGTCAGATGCTTCAATCTCGAGGTGTCGATGCGGGAAGCGGGGCATCCATGCAGGTACAGCCGGTCCTTCCTTCTCTAGTTCTAGAGCGGAAGGCACGGCACGTCAGTCATATCATTACACCTCTGCTTCTGTATCCTACAACTGCCGTAAGCCTATTCCATATCCAACGCCGCGTCGCCATCATCTGGCAAACCAGCCACCACTTCTTCCACCATCGATATGACTTGATCAATGTCCGGCCGCTGTTCTGCTTCCACCATCAAACACTTGCGCACCACTTCCTTCACTGCCTCCGATATTGAATCTTCTTTGGGCGCAGCTTGGGTCACATCGCTAACGCGCTGCTTGCCTCGCTTCGCCTCCGCTGGGCCTTCATCAGGAAATCTCCAGTCACCGCCCAGAACGCAAAGTGACAGTGAGCCACCTGTCTCTTCGCTTCGTGCTTCAAACGGTGATTTGCCGACCAAGCACGCGTACAATGTACACCCGAGACTCCATATGTCGACTTTCGTGTCGATGACCGTTCCAGTCTTGACGTCAAACAGCTCTGGCGCGCGATAAGGCATCGTGCTGTGTTCCGCTGCCTGATCTTGCACCTGTAATGCCAGGGCTCGACTCGTAATTGGTGTTGGCGACGGCGCGAGTGACCCAAGATCCATCAGGATAGGCTGTGTGCCAGTGTCGGAAATCATTATGTTGCCCGGCTTGATATCTCGATGTGCATAACTTCTCATGCCGCCTTCCGGCACGCCATCCTGTGCAGCCATGACTTCTCCATCCATCAACGGCGCTTGAGCATCATCCTCGTCATCGTCTTCCCTTTGCGATCGTCTTCTGCTTTGATTTGCATGCACCACTTCCTCTTCTGCTTCCGCGTCGGCGCGTGCTGCTTCTTGTCGCACCTTCTTGGCCTTCTTGCGACTCGCCTCTCCACCAGGTGCGCCCTTGACACGATATTGGTGCATGGCCTTGAGCGCGCGACATACGCCGAGGAATAACACCATCAATCGGCGTTCGGGGAAGCGCGCGCGATTGACGAGATTCGCGTTGATCGCATCTTGTAGATTGCCTCGGCGGTAGTATGGCAGCAGGATATAAACCGTTTTGTTTCCGGGATCGCCGCGCTCGCTTTCGACGCTGTGGTCAATGGCATGGATGATGTTCGGGTGAGGCGCGAAGAGGCTGTATGCTTCGACTTCTTTCAATGCTTGCGCCACCGACTCTTGACCAAAGGGACATCGGATCTTCTTGAGCGCGTATAGGGTTGGGTCGCCGGGCGATTGCACGAGATAGACATAGCTGAAGCCGCCTTCTCCCAGGAGTCGCAAGATCTTGAACGATCGGCCGTTGATCTTGAGCGATGGTGTAGAGGGAAAGCAGTTGAAGCAGTTGCCGAGTTGCCAGAAGCCGTCAAGGACATAGTGTGAGAGTTGTTCGAGCAAGGTTGGCGAGGACATGTTGTCGAATGCAGCGGGCCATGCGAATGGGAGTGGTGTAGGTTTCGGAGATGTTCGCTTCGGATACGGTACGTCTTCTTTCGCAAGTGTCTGGATGGGGATGATTATTATTGTGTAGAGGAGCTGAGCTGTCATGAAGCCTTGCCCTTGCCCTTGCCCTTGTCCTTGTCTCAGCCAGCCGAGAGCCGGACTCAAGTCAACCTTCTTCCTGTCCACATCCACATCCCCATCCCCCATCCCCCCATATCCCAGGCAGCCCCAGCTCTTTCACATGTACAGCGAGCTAATTGCGGGCATGCACTGACTGGTGGTCATTGCCATGACCGAAATATCGGACGATGGAGTGCCATTGCTGCGCTGCGTTGTTTGATCTGGCCTCACCGACTCTCTGCTCTCTGCCATGGATGAAGGAGGCACGGCCGATCGATTCAGGTGCTGCAGCTACAGCAGAATAATGTTGCCAATATGGCCCTCTAACGCTGCATTCTCGGTTTCAGGGCGCCCTCGCGTTTCGGAGCCTCAAACTCTCTTTGCTCGCTGCCGACGCTGATGTATCATCAACAGCTGAATCGCCATCATTGTCCGACTAGGATGCTACTGGTTGAATGACACGAATCCTGCACCTGGCCTGCATGGCCGCCGAATACAAAAACATTCACGCATCCGCTGCGAAGTTCTCATTCTCCCTCCAAACGCTTCGCACATCTCTTCCGAGCTGTCTCCAATCTTCAATTGCACAATGGGCTCGACTCAAGTAGGTATCGTCAAGGATCTGGCCAGGTATCCTCCTCAGGATCCAGCTGCTAGAAAAGACCTCTACAATGCAGCACTCGACCTGCTGTACTCTGTAGAGAGCAGTCAAGACACCGCGCAGAGATTGTACCACGGCGTAAGTGCATTCAGAGGCTAGCAACTGTTCAAATCTAACCAGTAAGGCAGCATCTACCGCTGGCCATGGCACAGACCGGCATCGATCTACACCTCTTCCAAGCGCTTACTGCAAAGCAAGACAAGGACTGGACTGTGCGCGAGCTTGCCTTGGAGACCGGTGCAGATGAAACCCTGCTATGTGTGTTTTCAAGCCATGCTCAATCGATGTACCACTAACGTATTCTGCAGATCGCATTCTCCGCTGCTTGACATCTTACGGCATGATTTCACAAAACCCAGACAACACTTTTACCGCCTCAAATATCACGCGCAATCTGTGTCTCCCCAACTTTCAGGCCGGCATCAAGCATTACTCGCTCACGATGACCAAGGCCTATCAAGCTATCCCAAAATTCCTTGCCCGCACGAACTATCGCAATCCATTGTCAGCGACTTCGACGCCATTCAATCTCGCATACGACACCGAGCTGCCGGTTTTCGAATGGAGGAAGCACAATCCCGAGAACGCCAAAGCTGGACAAGCTTTCATGGCAGCACAGCGCATGGGCCAGCGCAGTGTCTGGGATGGTCGAGTACCCGTCAAAGACTTGACCCTCTCCGAAGAAGACATTACTTCTGGTAGGATTATGTTCTGCGATGTTGGAGGCGGAATGGGCCACCAGTGCATTGATCTTCGCAAGCATCAGCCTGGCCTCAAAGGCAAGATGGTTACTCAAGATCTGTCTCTCGCTCAAGACATGATTCCAGCTTCCACCAGAGACGAGATGAGGCTGCTTGACATCGACATCATCCCGCATGACTTCATGACCGAACAGCCAGTCAAAAAGGCCAAGGTCTACTATATGCGAAACGTCATTCACAACTGGAACGATGAAGCGAGTGTGGTCATTCTAAGCCAAACCCGACAAGCTATGGCGAGCGACTCTGTGGTCATCATTGATGATGTGGTCATGCCGACGATCGGCGCCACTTGGAAGCAAGCGAGCATGGATATTGCCATGATGACGATGCTTGCTGCCCTGGAGAGGACCAAGGAGGACTTTGAAGTGCTGTTGCAGAAAGCCGGACTCCGATTGAGGGATGTATGGACGTATGATGAGGAGTATGGAGATAGCCTGATCGCTGCTGTTCCTATCTCAGAGGCTGCGGACAAGGGCATGAATGGAGCAGTCAATGGTGCAGGCGTGGCAAAGTAGGATCAGAGGGTCAGACTACTCGCTTTCGCGAGCCCCCGCTGAACAGAATAGGTGAAGTACCTTATCAAGACTAGGGTAGCCGACGGCGAATTGAGTTGCCCGACACATGCTTGGCTTGCCAGATACGGCAGCTATCGTGAAGACAGGTCATCACATCTCGAGATCTTTCGACTTCACATCCAGAACCTATCTGGACTTGATCGGCTCTGCTCATTGTATGCAGACAGACGTATTCAACAAGATGTCAGTTGTAACACTAGGAGAGTAAGTAATGCATCACCTTCCCCTCCCTGCGGTGGGGTCCAACTAACAGTGATTACCTCCAGCGACTCATCAGCACTAGCATTCGAAGCAGTGACTTCCCTCGCTGCCAATTCAGGACTGAAGCTCAAAGACTCTCACATCAAGGACTGGTCTCTTCTCCTCGGCTCTCTACGCAGTACCATCGACAAAGTCTCAAATGCAGAAGATTATACTCTCAAGCCTGATCTCAATGCATACCCCAGAACAAACATCAGAGTCCCAACTAATGACGCAGAATCTGATAAAGGTGGCTGGGCAACTCTCTTTGAAGCCAAAGCTGTGAAGCCCAAAACCGCTTTGCTGGAAGGCAAGACGATCGCGTTAAAAGACAATATCGCTTTTGCGGGTGTCAGATGTACGAATGGTACGGAAGCGATCGAGTGGACTCCTGAGATCGATGCAACGGTTGCAACGAGGATTCTTGATGCTGGTGGGCTATTGACGGGAAAATCTGCATGTGAGAATGCCTGTAAGTTATCAATCACCCCTTCCCTTGACAGCCGCATCACTAAACTCTCTCTTCGTGCTTAGGCATGGAAGGCGTCTCTGATACATCTTGCACCGGGAAAGTGCAGAATCCTTATGCGGAAGGATATTCCTGTGGAGGATCTAGTTCAGGTAGCGGAAGACTCGTAGGTTCGGGGGCTGTTGACATGGCATTGGGTGGCGATCAGGGAGGAAGCATTCGAGTGAGTTTCTACCGGCTGCAGACGTGCGAGATAGAATGCACTAACCTCATCACACCCCTAGATTCCCGCTGCCAACTGTGGCATTGTAGGACTGAAACCTACTTGGGGCCTTGTTCCATACACGGGCATCTTATCACTCGAGAGCACCATCGACCATGTCGGACCAATGACCAAAACCGTACGAGACGCCGCGTTGCTATTAGATGTCATCGCAGGCAAAGACGGCATCGATGACAGACAGCCCTATTTCCTACCAGAAGCCTACATGAACTACACCGCAACTCTCGACGATTTCCTCTCAACATCCCCAAAAGACAAACCGCTCCAAGGCATCAAGCTCGGCATCCTATCCGAAGGCTTCGACTTCCCAGGCATGCAACCCAGCGTCTCCTCCCTCTGCAAACGCGCAGTAGACACACTCTCCACCCTCGGCGCAGAAATCCAACAAATCTCCATCCCTCTCCACACCCTCGCCGCAGAAATCTGGATGCTCTCCCTCCCCCTCTCAGGAACAACCACCGGCCTCCTCGGCCTATCCCAAGGCCGAAAAATCCTCTATCTCAACGACCGCCCCCCTCTCTCCTCCCTCACACAATCCCAATTCGATGCCCTCGGCCCCGGAGCCCAAAATCTCTACATGCGCTACCTCTACCTTAACTCCAACCCCGCTTGGAAAACTTCCATCCACGGAAAAACTCACAACCTCCTCCGCAAAATCAACGACGCTTATGACGACGCACTGAAACTTGTGCACCTCCTCGTCATGCCGACATTGCCGTCTCCCGCGTGTCGATTATTCGAAGATCCCACGAGTGTAGGGCCTCTGGATCGGTTGGGGAGGAATTTGGGATTGGTGACGAATACGGCGCCGTTTGATTCTACGGGGCATCCGGCGTTGACGGTGCCGGTGGGGTTTGTGGATGGAGAGGGAGTGAGGTTGCCGATTGGGATTCAGTTTGTCGGGAAGAAGTTTTGTGAGAATGAGGTTTTTAAGGTTGGGGCTGTTTGGGAGGCGGCGGTTGATTGGAAGACGTTTTGATGGCTGTAGAAGTGATTGGTAGGGGTCTAGAGTGATTACTTGGAGGTCTGGGATATTCGCACGAGGATTGTTTGGAGGTTGTAATGTAGGTAGTCAGATTGGTTGCATTGTCGATCAGCAAACTCTATGGAGATGTTCTTCCTGAACCTAGCTGCTAGTTGCATCTGGTCAAGCTCTATTTACCTCTTAATGAACTCGCGCTTCCGGGCCTTCTTGAACCTCTCCAGCTCCTCCGCATTAGGGTGTTGCTTGCAGTCATCCAGCGATACGTTCTTGTTCCTGCCATCCGGGAGTCTCTTCAAACAGTACTGAATGCAATCCCGATTGACTTTCTTATCGAACCTCTCATACTCTGGAGATGGCTGTCTTCCTGCATCGATCTGCATGCCATCCTCTGGCTCTGGATACCGAGACTTGAGACGTTTCTCTGTCACTCTGACGTTCTTGTTATTGGTTTGCCTGCCAGTGATCTCGTAAAGACCATCATAGCGCAGAAGACCTTTGAGTGAGCTCTTCTTTTCGCCTGGAGGAATTGGGAAGTGCTCACTGCAGCCCAACTGTCGAAATATGCGGATAGGATTTTTCTCGAGAGATTTTTGAAGCGCTGTCGTCCGGACCACTGAAACAGGTTGAGGTTTGTCGTTCGCTTCGCGCTGCGCGTAGTCACCGCTGTACCAAATGACCTCTCCTTCGTCTTCGTTGAAATCCCAGAAGCTGTCGGAATCCGCCGCCAGGATGAGCGAGTAGATTCCGTCATTGCCAACCATGGACTTGTCGTTGTGGAAAGCGAAGTTTGCTTGTGTCTCGCCATGGCCACCGACAAAGTAGAGCTGCATCTGATTGTAGAAGATTTTGCCAGGTTGGAATGCAAGATGACTGTGTCCGTGGCGTAGAGCATTCACTTGATCTTGCACGTACCGTGGGTCTAAGACCGTCATCCACTTGTTTCCTTTGCTTTTCCTCGCGGCTAGACCGTGAAGCTCGCCTTGCAAGCCCCAGATCTCGTCCGTTGCATCAGGATAGCACCAGTCCCCGCCGTCCTCGCCTGTGCTGATTCGGCGGCTGGCAGCGAGAATAGATGCAGCCGATGATTCATGGTCAGGGTCGTAGTCTCGAGCTTCAACGTCATACTGCTCCAAAAGACGAAACGCTTCATTCATCTCGCCTTCAGATATGTGCTGACCTCCGTCAAGGATGTCTTCCAAGCAGTCCTTGATATTAGGGAAGGTTGCAATCATTGCAGGGTCGAAGTGGCGACCCTGTCGGAAGAAGTCATTGAGTTGAGCATGATACTGCGCGAGGTCGCTTTCGTGGTCCTCTTGGGAAGCAAGAGTCCCGATCACTGTGTGTCTGATGTGTTCAAGATATGGGACGAAGTCATTTTCGTCGTCAAAGCTTTCGTCATCCGGGAACTTCACGTTGGTAGGAGTTGCCATTCTGTCTGAGTGGCTGGTAGTTCTTGATGATGAACTGATGTTGATGTTGTTGAGAAGATTGTCGTCTTGATATACTACATGAGGCGTTTGCTGCTTCAGGTTAACAAAGGTGGTAGTGGCTTGCCTAGTTAGTAATCTCATCGATTCATGAACATTCTTGCTCACAAGAAGAACGACAGTCTATGCGCATGCTCTTTATCGAAGGCTGGGTGAAAAGCATCAGGTTCTCAATAGCAAACAGAAAGCTATGCTAGACAAAAATTTCGGAACTTCGTCTCCACGGACGGCCCGATGCACAGAATGCTGCAGAGCTTTGTCTATACCATCTATCGATACATAACTCTTATATTCTAACGTATTATTACTATATCTAGTAGTATACGGTTATAGAGGTACGTATACTAGATAGTACCCCTAGGGTTTCCGATAGTCTAGTAGACTAAGGCTATCTCTAGTAGGCCTGTACTTCTTAGGAATAGTTCTCTATATATAGAACTCTTCTATTAGAACGTACTTTTACTTTATATAGTCGTATACGGTTATAGGGGTACGTATAATAGAAAGTACCCGCTCGGCCTAGCGTTTCCGACGTTTCCGATACTATAGTAGACTAGGGCTATCCCTAGCAGGCCTCTACTTCTTAGGAGAAGTTCTCTATATATAGTACCTATATATTACAACGTACTTTTACTATACCTAGTCGTATAACGCTATAGGGGTACGTAAAATAGATAGTACCCCTAGGTTTCCGATAATCTAGTAGACTAAGGCTATCCCTAGCAGGCCTCTACTTCTTAGGGATAGTTGTCTATATATAGTACTTATATATTACAACGTATCGTTACTATATGTGGTCGTATACGGTTATAGGGGTACGAATAAGAGAAAGGACCCCCTCGGCCTAGCGTTTCCGACGTTTCCGATACTATAGTAGACTAGGGCTATCCCTAGTAGGCCTCTACTTCTTAGGAATAGTTGTCTATATATATTACTTATATATTACAACGTATCGTTACTATATGTAGTCGTATACGGTTATAGGAGTACGTATAATAGAGAGGCCCCGCTCGGCCTAGGGTTTCCGACGTTTCCGATACTATAGTAGACTAGGGCTATCCATAGTAGGCCTCTACTTATCGGGATTACTTTATCCTATATAGAACTAGTATAATATAACGTATTATTCCTATATCTACTCGTATACGGTTATAGGGGTACGTATCATAGATAGTACCCGCGGGTTTCCGATAGTCTAGTAGACTAGGGCTATCTCTAGTAGGCCTCTACTTCTCGGGATTACTTCATCCTATATAGAAATAGTGTAACATAACGTATTGTTACTATATCTAGTCGTATACGGTTATAGGAGTACGTAAAGTAGATAGTACCCCCGGGCTTCCGACAGTCTAATAGACTAATGCTATCTCTAGTAGGCCTGTACTTCTTAGGAATAGTTCTCTATTTGTAGAACTCTCCTTTTAGAACGTATTATTACTATATCTAGTCGTATACCTTTATAGGGGTATATATAATAGAAAGGACCCGCTCGGCGTAGGGTTTTCGATAATCTAGTAGACTAAGGCTATCTCTAGTAGGCCTGTACTTCTTAGGATTACTTTTTTATATATAGAACCCTTCTATGAGAACGTATTGTTACTATATATAGTCGTATACGGTTATAGGGGTACGTATAAGAGAAAGGACCCCCTCGGCGTAGGGTTTCTAACGTTTACGATACTATAGTAGACTAAGGCTATCCCTAGCAGGCCTCTACTACTCGGGACTACTTTCTCGTACATAGAACTAGTATACTATAACGTATTATTACTATATCTAGTCGTATACCGTTTTAGGGGTACATAAAATAGAGAGGCCCCGCTCGGCCTAGGATTTCCGATAGTCTAGTAGACTAGGGCTATCTCTAGTAGGCCTCTACTTCTCGGGATTGCTTCTTCCTATATAGAACTAGTATAATATAACGTATTATTACTATATCTAGTCGTATACCGTTTTAGGGGTACCTAAAATAGAGAGGCCCCGCTCGGCCTAGGATTTCCGATAGTCTAGTAGACTAGGGCTATCTCTAGCAGGCCTCTACTTCTCGGGATTGCTTCATCCTATATAGAACTAGTATAATATAACGTATTAGTACTATATCTAGTCGTATACCGTTATAGGGTACGTATAATTAAGACGCCCCGCTCGGCCTAGGATTTCCGATAGTCTAGTAGACTAGGGCTATCTCTAGCAGACCTCTACTTCTCGGGATTACTTCATCCCATATATAACTAGTATAATATAACGTATTATTACTATATCTAGTCGTATAAGGCTATAGGGGTACGTATAATTAAGACGCCCCGCTCGGCGTAGGGGTTTCGATAATCTAGTAGACTAAGGCTATCCCTAGTAGGCCTCTACTTCTTAGGAATAGTTCTCTATATATATTACTCATATATTACAACGTATTATTACTATATCTAGTCGTACATGGTTATAGGGGTACGTATAATATATAGTACCCCTAGGGTTTCCGATAGTCTAGTAGACTAAGGCTATCTCTAGTAGGCCTCTATTTCTTAGGAATAGTTCTCTATATATATTACTCATATATTACAACGTATTATTACTATATCTAGTCGTACATGGTTATAGGGGTACGTATAATATATAGTACCCCTAGGGTTTCCGATAGTCTAGTAGACTAAGGCTATCTCTAGTAGGCCTCTATTTCTTAGGAATAGTTCTCTATATAGAGTACTTATATATTATGCCGTATCGTTACTATATCTAGTCGTATACGGTTATAGGGATACGTATAATAGAGAGGCCCCGCTCGGCCTAGAGTTTCCGACGTTTCCGATACTATAGTAGACTAGGGCTATCCATAGCAGGCCTCTACCTATCGGGATTACTTTATCTTATATATAATTAGTATAATATAACGTATTATTACTATATCTACTCGTATACGGTTATAGGGGTACGTAAAATAGAGAGGCCTACCGGGTTCCCGATAATCTAGTAGACTAAGGCTATCCCTAGCAGGCCTCTACTTCTTAGGAATAGTTCTCTATATATATTACCTATATATTACAACGTATTGTTACTATATTTAGTCGTATATGGTTATAGGGGTACGTATAATAGAGAGGCCCCGCTCGGCCTAGGGTTTCCGACGTTTCCGATACTATAGTAGACTAGGGCTATCCATAGTAGGCCTCTACTTCTTAGGGATAGTTGTCTATATATAGTACTTATATATTACAACGTATCGTTACTATATGTGGTCGTATACGGTTATAGGGGTACGAATAAGAGAAAGGACCCCCTCGGCCTAGCGTTTCCGACGTTTCCGATACTATAGTAGACTAGGGCTATCCCTAGTAGGCCTCTACTTCTTAGGAGAAGTTCTCTATATATAGTACCTATATATTATACCGTACTTTTACTATACCTAGTCGTATAACGCTATAGGGGTACGTAAAATAGATAGTACCCCTAGGTTTCCGATAATCCAGTAGACTAAGGCTATCCCTAGTAGGCCTCTACTTCTTAGGGATAGTTATCTATATATAGTACTTATATATTACAACGTATCGTTACTATATGTAGTCGTATACGGTTATAGGGGTACGTATAATAGAGAGGCCCCGCTCGGCCTAGCGTTTCCGACGTTTCCGATACTATAGTAGACTAGGGCTATCCCTAGTAGGCCTCTACTTCTTAGGAATAGTTGTCTATATATATTACTTATATATTACAACGTATCGTTACTATAACTAGTCGTATACGGTTATAGGGGTACGTATAATTAGGACGCCCCGCTCGGCGTAGGGTTTTCGATAGTCTAGTAGACTAGGGCTATCTCTAGTAGGCCTCTACTTCTTAGGAATAGTTCTCTATATAAAGAACTCTTCTATTACAACGTGTTATTACTATATCTAGTCGTATACGGTTATAGGGGTACGTATTATAGATAGTACCCGCGGGTTTCCGATAGTCTAGTAGACTAAGGCTATCCCTAGTAGGCCTCTACTTCTTAGGAGTAGTTCTCTATGTATAGAACTAGTCTAATATAACGTATTATTACTATATATAGTAGTATATGGTTAGAGGGGTACGTATAATGGATAGTACCCCTAGGTTTCCGATACTATAGTAGACTAGAGCTATCCCGAGTAAGTCCCTAATTCTTAGGAATAGTTCTCTATTTATAGAACTCCTCTATTAGAATATATTATTACTATATCTAGTCGTATACCGTTATAGGGGTATATATAATAGAAAGGCCCCGCTCGGCCTAGGGTTTCCGACGTTTCCGATACTATAGTAGACTAGGGCTATCCATAGTAGGCCTCTACTTCTTAGGAATAGTTCTCTATATATAGTAATTATATATTACAACGTATCGTTACTATATCTAGTCGTATACGGTTATAGGGGTACGTATAATAGAGAGGCCCCGCTCGGCCTAGCGTTTCCGACGTTTCCGATACTATAGTAGACTAGGGCTATCCCTAGTAGGCTTCTACTTCTTAGGAGAAGTTCTCTATATATAGTACCTATATATTACACCGTACTTTTACTATACCTAGTCGTATAACGCTATAGGGGTACGTAAAATAGATAGTACCCCTAGGTTTCCGATAATCTAGTAGACTAAGGCTATCCCTAGTAGGCCTCTACTTCTTAGGAATAGTTCTCTATATATAGTAATTATATATTACAACGTATCGTTACTATATCTAGTCGTATACGGTTATACGGGTACGTATAATAGAGAGGCCCCGCTCGGCCTAGCGTTTCCGACGTTTCCGATACTATAGTAGACTAGGGCTATCCCTAGCAGGCCTCTACTTCTTAGGAGAAGTTCTCTATATATAGTACCTATATATTACACCGTACCTTTACTATACCTAGTCGTATAACGCTATAGGGGTACGTAAAATAGATAGTACCCCTAGGTTTCCGATAATCTAGTAGACTAAGGCTATCCCTAGTAGGCCTCTACTTCTTAGGGATAGTTGTCTATATATAGTACTTATATATTACAACGTATCGTTACTATATGTGGTCGTATACGGTTATAGGGGTACGTATAATAGAGAGGCCCCGCTCGGCCTAGGGTTTCCGACGTTTCCGATACTATAGTAGACTAAGGCTATCCCTAGCAGGCCTCTACTACTCGGGACTACTTTATCGTATATAGAACTAGTATACTATAACGTATTATTACTATATCTAGTCGTATACCGTTTTAGGGGTACATAAAATAGAGAGGCCCCGCTCGGCCTAGGATTTCCGATAGTCTAGTAGACTAGGGCTATCTCTAGTAGGCCTCTACTACTCGGGACTACTTTATCCTACATAACACTAGTATAAAATAACCTATTATTACTATATCTACTCGTATACGGTTATAGGGTACGTATAATTAGGACGCCCCGCTCGGCGTAGGGTTTTCGATAGTCTAGTAGACTAGGGCTATCTCTAGTAGGCCTCTACTTCTCGGGATTACTTCATCCTATATAGAACTAGTATAATATAACGTATTATTACTATATCTACTCGTATACGGTTATAGGGGTACGTATTATAGATAGTACCCGCGGGTTTCCGATAGTCTAGTAGACTAAGGCTATCCCTAGTAGGCCCCTACTTCTCGGGATTCCTTTATCCTATATAGAACTAGTATAACATAATGTATTGTTACTATATCTAGTCGTATACGGTTTTAGGGGTACGTATCATAGAGAGGCCCCGCTCGGTCTAGGGTTTCCGACGTTTCCGATACCATAGTAGACTAGGGCTATCCATAGCAGGCCTCTACTTCTCGGGACTACTTTATCGTACATAGAACTAGTATACTATAACGTATTATTACTATATCTACTCGTATACGGTTATAGGGTACGTATAATTAGGACGCCCCGCTCGGCGTAGGGTTTTCGATAGTCTAGTAGACTAGGGCTATCTCTAGCAGGCCTCTACTTCTCGGGGTTACTTCATCCTATATAGAACTAGTATAATATAACGTATTATTACTATATCTACTCGTATACGGTTATAGGGTACGTACAATTAGGACGCCCCGCTCGGCGTAGGGTTTTCGATAGTCTAGTAGACTAGGGCTATCTCTAGCAGGCCTCTACTTCTCGGGATTACTTCATCCTATATAGAACTCTTCTATTAGAACGTATTATTACTATATCTAGTCGTATACGGTTATATAGGTACGTATCAATGATCATAGATAGTACCCGCTCGGCCTAGGGTTTCCGACGTTTCCGATACTATAGTAGACTAGGGCTATCTCTAGCAGGCCTCTACTTCTCGGGATTACTTTATCCTACATAGAACTAGTATAGTATAACGTATTATTACTATATCTGGACGTATACGGTTATAGGGTATGTAAAATAGAGAGGCCCCGCTCGGCCTAGGGTTTCCGACGTTTACGATACTATAGTAGACTAGGGCCATCTCTAGCAAGTCCCTAATTCTTAGGAACAGTTCTCTATGTATAGAACTTCTCTATTAGAACGTATTATTACTATGTCGATTCGTATACGGTTATAGAGGTACGTATAATTGAGACGCCCCGCTCGGCGTAGGGTCTCTAACGTTTCCGATACTATAGTAGACTAAGGCTTTTCTTAGCAGTCTTATAAATCTCGGTACCGTTTTTTAAACGGACAGTCAAGGCGACGAAGAGATTGTTACTATACTACCGCTAAGAGGTGTAGAAGGGCATATCGATAGTCCTACCGTGTTACCGTTACTACCGCCGAAATGTGTAGAAGGGCATATCGATAGTTCTACTATATTACCGTCGTTAGCTAACTTAAGAGGTTCATCACTATAGCTACTATTGCCTAATCTATGGCATATAGAAGCGATTCTAAAGGACTACTACTACTAATATTACGCGTGCTATAGTAGCGGAAACAATATAGGAAATAGAAGGTGCTCTTATTCCTACTCGTTATCTTTGTCTTTGTCGAAGATAGCATCGTCTTTTAGCTCAGATAGTATGTTTTCCCGTCTTCTCTTAGTAGGTGACTATAGGCGTAATAAGAATGTGTCACGGAGTGCAGCTATGTCAGCTGTTGGAGCCTCAGGCATCCAAAGCTTGGCGAGGATACTTCCTCGCACGCTTCCTTCTACCTCTAGATAGAACCGTACGACAACTCGTCTTCTATCCAACCCTTATTGTCTCGTGACAGAATGCTCTATCTTTGTACCATTATAGAGCTTTACTTAGATCTTTGGACTAGCACACCCCTTCATGTCGTCTCTTATAATAAGGATAAATAGGCCTTATTTATTAGCAGGAGTTATAGTTTCGGTTATTATATAGCGCAACGTCTATGTCGCTAATTCTACTAGTAACTTCTTCGGCACCTCGTCTAGCTATAGATAGTATAACTACCTTATATGTAGTTCCGTTCATGACGGTAGTACCGAGTATATACTAAAGGTTAAAAGAGGTACTAAATACTAAGTATACTAAGCTTAGTCCTCCTAGGAAGCGTTGGACGATGAATAGCTCTAGTAGGGTAAGTGTTTAATCGATGGTAACTATCTTATCGTATATACGTATTAGTTTTGTACTATAGTCTTATAGGTTAGTGCAGCTATCGAGGGATAGTGAGTTAAGTATAACGCAAAGTTCTTAATATCTACCGGATCCTAAGTACTCGAATTCGGCTCTTAAAACCTTGTCGATAGCGTTGTAGATAGTTTCTTCCTTAGCTTGTGCGGCTCTAAGGATATTACGTGCCTAATACCTATAGTATTTATCGACTAGTACGTACGTAGCGGTTTACTTAGTAAGCTAGTCGTTTAGTCGAGTATTAAATGCTTCGGGTGTCTCTGCTAGTATAGTTTACCTCTCTAGTTTGTCCTTAAGCCTACCGATAATCGCTATGAAGCTATTAAGGTTAAGTTTGTTAAAGATGCGTAGGTGCTAGTTAGGCTAGTCTAACGCAGCTTCTAGTTTCTTTAGGAAGATACCTTTAGAGGTCGTGTTATAAGTATAAGGGGTTTTTCTAAGAGAGGGTTTAGGTATCTTGTAATGGTTGTAATAGTCCTCTTAGTACCTCTAACTAAAGGTCTTTTATCCGTTCCTACTACTCATATACCGACTCTTCTTAGTCCATTACCGTCCTCAATTGCCGTAAGCGGCGTATGTTAATATATACGTGTATTATATCGCATTTTCGTCGCTTCTAGCCTATCGGTGCTAGACCTACTAGTAGCTAAGCGGCAACGGTCGTAGTTTAATAGAAAATAGACCGTTTTAGGTAGTTTTTACCTTAATCGATGCGGACATGCTTAGTATACGTCGTCATGTTGCGCGTTTAGCGGAAATTAGTGCGGTCACTACATATCGTTAATAGGGAGACTTGATGTATGGAGCCCTGCAGCCCTACATGGTCGATCATCTATAAGCGATGTAGCCTTAGGCTACGATCACGTGCACGAGCATTCTTAGCATATACTTCTTTCGTAGAACCTACAGACCTTTAATCAATTAGTGTTCTTACATTTAGTAGTTATGAGCCCCCTAGGTTTCTAAACACATCCGTTTATTAACTAACAATATACTTACGGCGATATATAGCTCTAGTTATAGAGTTATTCACTTACATGGAGAGTCCGCTACCTATAGAAATTCAATACAGCAGTTAGAACTACCACTAAAGGCACCAGCACACCATGGCGTCGCCCCGTCCCAAGAAGATTGTGGTTCTTCACTGCCGCCCAAAGAAGAGGCCGAACATATTGGAGGAGTTTAATGTACAGAAGAGATAGAAGAGGGTCTCGAAAGTTCCTGTCATGAAAGGCGTGCGTCGCCCCATCCCACCATGGCGTCGCCCATCCCAGAAGTTTGTGGTGCTTCACTACCGCCTAAGCAAGAGGCAGAGCATGTTGGAGGAGTTTAATGCACAGAAGAGATAGAAGAGGGTCTCGAAAGTTCCTGTCATGAAAGGCGTACGTCTACTAGCTCTGCTATTACAGCACTACTACGCATCCGAGATCGTGGCTGTTGCTTACTAGACGTGTGGGCTGAGCGGAGTGTCAGTCAGGATCCTAGAGGCTTATTATTCACTTACATAGAGAGTCCGCTACCTATAGAAATTCAGTACAGCAGTTAGATAGTGATTATAGTGCCACAACACAGCCAAACCATGGTTTCTAATGCTTCAGATGATTCAGTAGTGTATCTAAGTGAAGTTTGTCTGGTCTAACGTCTGGGGCTTTCTTCCCCCGAGCGTCGCTTCAGCCGTATTGAGACCCTGCGTTACCGCCTTGTTTTCTTCGTGTGCTTTCTTCAGCGACCGGTCTAACGTCTGGGGCTTTCTTCCCATGCTTAGAGCCTGAATATTGGATAGTGTCAGGCAGAGCTCAGACTTCTCTCGGATCAGCACTCGATTATTGGTGCTTAAGGACACGAGAGAGTCGTCCCAGAGTTTTGCCCATTCAGGCGCTCACGTGGTCTTGGCTTGGGTCTGGTGCGTGTTTCGGTGCTCTGCTTAGTCTCGATGAGCTCGTGGGTCGTTACCCTGTCCTGTGGCCTGCTACGGAGCCCGCCCTGAGCTTCCATAGTGTCCACTCCGGTGCATTCACTCGCTAGCCCCGGGTGGCGACTCGCCTTATCGACTTCCTCTTCTGCCAGAGTCTCGACTTTTTGTGGTGTTGTGCGCTCTTGATGATCGGCATACGCCATGTCCTAGTCTGTGATGCTTGTCCTGCTTCAGTATCAGATGGAGCCCGATTTCATTTGGGCGAGACGGTACTCACTCTGATGTTTGGCTTGCCGGGCCAGCACGTTCAAGGCGGAAATGCAGTAGCTCACGGTACATTTCGCCTTTCTCTGCCAGTACAAGTTTAAGGGCCTTGTTCTTGGATCGCAGTTTCTTAGGGCCTGTTCACTTGCACCTGCACCCCGCACTGCAGGTAGTAGTAGTGAAAGGGCAGGTGAAAGTAAACAAGTGTGTAGTTTAGATATTCACGCCCACTTGAGCCGAGCCTTTTTTAAATTTAAAGTTTGGCTGTAGGTGTAAGTAAACAACTACGAGAACCTACACTACACCTACCTCGGTATAGCTCGAACATACATAGAACGACTATTATAGACGATAGTAGGTCGCTACACTCAAAATTTGTATGGACAGAATTTTAGCATCTCGTTGCACCTCTAAGGCTGCAGGTTGTGCAGGTTGTGCAGGTTGTGTCAGATTTTAGGTTGTGTGGAACGACACGGTATTAGAGGGCACGACGCGGAAGACAGATGGACGCGATTTAGACGGTATAAACACACTATACCCTATGCGAGTTATTCTGGGTGCGACTCATATAAAACGCCATACAAATAACCCACAATGAGTCGCTCGCAGTAACGCGCGTGCGATTTAACTTAAGTCGCACACATCGCCGACCACTGATCATTAGGCCTCGTGAGCGATGAAAGTCGACAGGGCGACTATGTGTCCGTCCAGTCGCTTGGCGATATTGTTACCACCACGGGACGTATTGCGCGCGCATGGAGTCTGACTAGGGACAGCTCACTTCTCACTTCAAGGCAAAGTGAAGTGCTAAACCAGCCAGAAGCGTGTCGTGACTGCCGTTCACAACGCGCGGGCTCGCGATCACGCAATACATGTGAGGGCTAAGCATAAATACTTGCCCACGACACTTCGCAAGAAAGAACACTTTCGTCAACAACACACCACCCACAACCTACACCACCCACAACCCACACCACCCACAACGCCTCAAGTCAGCAATCACCATGAACTTTGACCCAGAGCAAAAAGAAGGAGTAGCGCTCCGCGTGTTGAAACATATGATGACCGAACTCGTGCGCTCGCCAAAGTTCTATAACGCGTGCGCCGAGGAGTCGAGTATGCACTGATTTACCCCCACCTATCGTGTTAATTCGCTAACACAATGAACAGAAACACAAGCACTTCTGCAGAAGGAGAATGACAATGCAATGAACCAGGAGCCGAGCGAGTACGCAAAGGCTCTCAATGAATTCGCGATGCATATCGCGAAGGCGAATGATGAAAAGAGCCAAGATGCAAGCAACGAAGAAGAGGATGTGGCGATGGAAGACGCAGTGGAGCCAATCGCTAGAAACCCGACCGATGTAACTACTAAGGTATTTCCGTTTCTAGCTCCGATTTCATAGTACTACTACGCATTCGAGATCGTAGCTACCGCCTACTAGACGTATAGGCTTAACGGAGCGGCAACGAAGTAAACGGCATAAATATATCTTATACTAAGGTATTTCCGTTTCTAGCTCCGATTTTATAGTACTACTAGGCATTCGAGATCGTAGCTACCGCCTACTAGACGTATAGGCTTAACGGAGCGGTAACGAAGTAAACGGTATAAATATATCTTATACTAAGGCATTTCCGTTTCTATGTTAGGGAACCTAATTCGTAACTAATTCGTAAGCTTCTCGGTAGCGCCTCGCACCCGACTTATAGGGCTTAGCGCACCGAGAAAAACTCTTTATTCACTCCCTTCCTTTTCGAGTCCTTTAGGTATTATTACATACATAAATCTAACTGCTACGTCGTATCTGTACATATATTCATTTACTCCTCTTACGCTCTAGCTTCGATTTTATAGTACTACTACGCATTCGACATCGTAGCTATTACTTACTAGACGTATAGGGTTATCGGAGCGGTAATAAAGTAAACGGCGTAGATATATCTCGTATTAGGGAATTTACGTTAGTAGCTCCGATTTTATAGTGTTACTACGCATTCGACATCGTAACTATCGCTTACTAGACGTATAGGCTTAGCCGAGTACTAGGTTTCTCGGGTTAGGTAAGAATGCTAAGTACTCGCTATTCTCTATACGTCTTACTATCTATGTGCTAGTAGTGACCTAAGGCTAGCTATCTTCTTGCTTAAATACAAGATATATGTAAAGGTAGTTTAATTTATTATGTAATGTGTAATACTAAGTCTATCTACCTATAGAGGAGAAGGTAACCTATAGGGCACGTGGCTACCTACTAAGGGTCGCACTCGCGACTACTTAAGCTTTAGGGGTTCTTTCCTTTAGCAAATAAGCGCCGTAGGCGGCGGAAGATACCGCTCTTTCTTTCGTATGCTGTTTACGCCGCTAGTTCTTCGATTAACCTACGGGGGTAGTAGAGAGTAGCGGAGAGAGGACTGTAGCGTCTTATCGGAGGATTTATAGCTGTTTCTTTATATAATATTAACCTAATCGTCCTCTTCTAACCTATTCTGTTCTCTATCGGCTACTAAACTCCTCCCTAAATTTCGATATGTACCTTCTACTTATGTATTCATGCTAAGGAAACCGGTATACGTCTAGTAAGTACTAGCTACGATGTCGAATGCGTAGCAGTACTACAGAATCGGAGCTATTACTACTAGAATATGCGTGGCCCGGGGCTTAAGTAAACATTTTCTTCGGAGCGGGACACCGTCTTCCTAACCTGTTCGCACTTTTCTTTCCCTCTCTTCTCACGTTGATCATCAGTTTTCCTGCCTCCCTCGGCTGCCGTATCTAGCAGGAACAAGGTATATCCATAATGATACAGGAAGTTCCATGCCAAGGAGCGAGGGAACCGGCGCGCGCGGCTTAAAGGCGGACGGACGGTTGAACTTTATCGAGCACAAGGTAATGCAAGTAGAGGTCTTTAGCAGGTTGTGTCGGAGTTAGTAACGGACCTCGCTTAACAACAACTTCCAACTAAGTGTAGTCTAGTATTTTAACCCGTCGATCGCTCTACGATGCGCTCGATGCCTCATAAGCCTCTATACTATTATTAGTACTAGTATAATATAATATATCGTAGGCTCTTAATAGTAATAGTCGCACGAGTAATGTCGATAGTAATAAAGGCATAGAGTATAACGTTAGAGGGAATATTCGAGTAGAAATCCGGCTTCGTAAAGGAAGGAGAGGGAGGGGGATGAGGTAGCTAGAGGACTCGAGGGTAAGAGGTATATTAATACGGTGTTATCGTCTCTTTGTCCTACTAATTTATTAGCCGATTAAGATAACTATAGCCTTCCGTAATACCTTCGTAGGTCGCTATCTCCCCTCTCCTTATCTACCGACCGGAGTTAGCGAATACGCCTTAGTAATAGTACCTCCTACCTCTCCGGCATTAGTAATAGTACTACCTACTACTCTAGCATGTTAGTAGCGGCTAACTCTATTACCTAGACTATTACGGCTTCTATTGCTATCTCTCGATAGTATTAAGACCATCGAAACGCTATCTTAGAAGGGTAATATTAACATAGCTTACCTATTTAAGCTTAGTAAGCTATCGGCTCGAATAGAGTTAGTTATCTTCTAGTAAATAAATAATATAAAGTATACCTATAAGAAGGGTAACATCTTAGAGTTCTATCGGCTTATAAGAAGTCGTATAAATACGAAGGCTCGTACTAATAGCGAAAAGGAGTTTACCTTAGAGGCTAGTTTCTATTAGAGTTACAATATAAAGTTAACTAAGCGCGTTAAGTAATAAGCCGCCGAAGAGAGGTCTACTAGTACTACGCCTAGTAACGACGACCTCTCGTAGGCTAAGGACGCGTTTATTAAATACGTAATGTATGTTAATCCTTAGCTCTTCGATAAGGTAGTAACGAAGGAATAGAAGGAGCGTTCTCGGCGTAAGGAGGTTATTATTCGCGATAGTCTAATAGATAGGTTAGACTCGAAGCGGCGTCGACTAAATAATAGCTCTTCGTAGGCGACGGTATCTTTAGCTAAAACGGAAGATTCAACGCTAGCGGCGACTTAGCGTATACGATAGCGCCGCCGTAAGCGTAATAATAAGGCTACGATTAATAGGGCGTTCTCGAAGTTAAATAGGTTACTAGCGCCGTACTTTCGGAAGGTAAGTACTATCGTTATTATTATTAGATAGATAGATCTTTCATTTGCCTGTTTCGGTGCCTATCGGCCTATATAGGTCTAAAGCTATATATTCTATGAAAAAGGAAACTAGGCTAGCTAGTAAAAACCTCTCCCCTCTCCCCTCGTTACCTCTTACCTTCCGTTATCTTTCGGTTTAACTTCCTCTAGGGTGTACTAGTATTATAGGGTTACCCTCTAACTACCTTGTCTACTACCCTAATGCTCCCTCCTCTTCCCTCCCCTTCTTCTCCGCCCCCCTTCTCTCTATCTACTCCTCTATTTCTTAGGCTAGGGCGTACTATTTAAGGTATCCTTCCCTAATAATCTATCTTATAATTCTTCTAATGTCTTCTTTATTTATAATAATCTTATCGTATTCCCTCTCTTTTACCTAATATCTTTACTCGCTCTCCCCTTTCCTCTATCGTTTATATACTAGTAGTATATATTTAGGGTTTTAAGACGGGTAGCCGTATAGGTAAGCTTTACTTTCTATCCCTAGGACTCTTCTCTAATATAGGTAGGCTCTAAGTCCGATATGCTCGGAGCGTAGTTATATCGCTATACTTACCTCCGCCCTTTTTAGGTCTTTATAGATCCGGTCGTTATAGCTCCCGAAGGTAGTTAAGGCTTTCGGTATTCCGTTTCTTCTTAGTATTTCTACCTATTCCTCTTCCTAGAGTATTCTCGCTATCTCCTCTACTATGCTTTAACCTTTTCTTCCCTCCCTTTTCTCTATAGTTTAAAATACTTTATAGAGGGTCTCTATTCCTCGGGCTAGATCCTCTTCTTTTTATACCTTTCTCTCGGGTCTATAAACCCTTCTCCTTCTTAGCGGTACTTAGTTACGGATCTTCTCGAGCGCTTCCTTAATAGTTTTCTAAGCCGGGTATAGGGTCGTTTTAATAGCGTATTAGTACCTTATTCCCTTTAGGTATTAGTATATTAGTAGCGATCCCGTCTCTATTTCTAATACCCTAGTTAGGGTAGATTTATATGCTCCCGTAACTCTTCTTAGGTATTAGGCTTAGACTCTATTAATCGGTTCTATAACCCTCTTCGGGGTCTTATCTTATACTACCTAGACTTAAGCCCCGTATAGTATAGCCGGTTTTATAATAACTTTATATATAGATAGATAGATAGATCTTTCATTTGCCTGTTTTAGTGCCTATCGGCCTATATAGGTCTAACGCTATGTGTTCTATAAAAAGGAAACTAGGCTCGCTAGTAAAAACCTCTCCTCCTTACCTTCGTTACATCTTTCCTTCCCTTATCCTTCGGTTTAACTTCCTCTAGGGTATACTAGTATTATAGCGTTTACCCTCTAACTACCTTACTTACTACCCTAATACTCCCTCCTCTTTACTCCCCTCCTTCTCCTCCCCCCTTCTCTCTATCTACTCCTCTATCTCCTAGGCTAGTACGTATTATTCGAGGTATCCCTCTCTAACGATCTATTTCGTAATTCTTCTTATGTCTTCTTTATTTATAATAATCTTATCGTATCCTCTCTCTTTTATCTAGTATCTCTACTCGCTCCTCCCTTTCCTCTATTATTTATATACTAGTAGCATGTACTTAGGGTTTTAAGACGGGTAGCTATATAGGTAAGCTTTACTTTCTACTCCTAGGACTCTTCTCTAGTATAGGTAGGCTCTAAGACCGATATGCTCGGAGCGTAGTTATATTACTATACTTACTTCCGCCCTCTTTAGGTCTTTATAGATCCGGTTATTATTACTCCTAAAGGTCGTTAACGCTTTTAGTATCCCGTTTCTCCTCGGTATTTCTCTCTATTCTTCTTCCTAGAGTATTCTCGCTATCTCCTCCGCTATACTTTAGCCTCTTCTTCCCTCCCTTTTCTCTATAGCTTAGAATACCTTATGTTAGGTTTCTATTCCTCGGGCTAGATCTACTTCTTTCTAGACCTTTCTCTTAGGCCTATAAACCCTTTTCCTTCTCTACGGTACTTAATCGCGGATCTTCTCGAGCGTATCCTTAATAGTTTCCTAGGCCGGGTATAGGGTCGTTTTAATAGCGTATTAGTACCTTATTCNCCCTTTTCTCTATAGCTTAGAATACCTTATATTAGGTTTCTATTCCTCGGGCTAGATCTACTTCTTTCTAGACCTTTCTCTCGGGCCTATAAACCCTTTTCCTTCTCTACGGTACTTAATCGCGGATCTTCTCGAGCGCATCCTTAATAGTTTCTTAGGCCGGGTATAGGGTCGTTTTAATAGCGTATTAGTACCTTATTCCTTTTAGGTATTAGTATATTAGTAGCGATCCCGTCTCTATTTCTAATACCCTAGTAAGGGTAGATTTATATACTCCCGTAACTCTTCTTAGGCATTAGGCTTAGACTCTATTAAGTAGTTCTATAATCCTCTTCGGGGTCTTATCTTATACTACCTAGACTTAGGCCCCGTATAGTATAGCCGGCTTTATAATCGCTTTATATATAGTCTTCGCTTTATCGAATATTACTCTCTACGTTAAGGCCGTTAGTCTTTCGATAGATTACCTATTCGCGTTAGCTCTTATCTATACTTTCTTAACCTATAGGCCCTAGCTTAGTTTCGGGTCTAGCTATATTCCTAGGACTCGTAGTTCTAGTATAGGCTTAGTAAGGTATCCCTAGATTATAATCGGCGCTTTTATGTTATATTTAGTCTTCGCTTTACTAAAGTAGATTAGTTAGTACTTCTCCGGCGCGAATTTAGCTCTATATTTCCGTACCTATATTTCGTACTCCTCGTATTACGTCTCTAGGATTTTATAGTTCTCTTCTATTAAGTCTAACTAAGCTAGGATGTTAGTATTATCGACGAATCCCGATGCTAATGTCCTATCCGTTCTAAGCTTCGGTAGGAGATCTACGATAAATATAAGGAAGAGAATCGGTAAGAGGGTTAATCCTTAGGGTATTCTTATATTTATCTAGATAGGGGCTAACTTATATCTTCCTAGGAGTAGTTAGGTCGTCCTCTCTTTTAGGAACGATTAGATAAATTCGACTATCTATGTTAGTATTCTCTTTTACCTTAGGATGTATATTAGTCTCTCGTATAAGACGTTATTAAATGCTCTAGAGATATCGAGTAAGAGGAGTAACGCTACTTTATTCTTTCTATAGTACTATATATATTTAATCTACTCCGTAATAAGTTCGACCGCTATTAGGGTAGATCTCTTTACTCTCCCCCCTATTTATTCCTCCGGTAGTACTTTATACTCCTCCGCGAACTCTATAAGCCTCCTTACTACTACTTTTTCTAGGAGCTTACCTATTATATTTAAGAGTACGATTAGTCGGTATAACTTAAGTTAGGAGTAGTCCTCTTTCTATAGCTTCCTAAGTACTATAGTAAGGGATTCCTTAAACCGTTTTAGGTAGTATCCTTATTCTATATAGGCCGTAAAGATGTTAGCTATCGCCGGGGCTAGCGTCTTATTATAGGCTTTAAGTATAATGTTATATACCCTATCTAGGCCTAGGGCCTTCTTACCTAGAAGTTTCGCTATAGTTACTATAACCTCCTTCGTATTTGTTTCTAGCTTCTATTTTATCCTATCTATCGGCGGTTCTACTTCTACCCCTTAAATATCTATTAGGTCGGCTCCTACGTAGCCGCCGAAGAAGTATCGTCCTAAGGCTCCTACTTTATCCTCGTTAGTAGTATAGGTATTTCCTTACCCGTCCTTAATATTAGGGAATTAGGGTAGTTAGTCTCTATCTTAAGTCGGTTACCTCGCCTATTTTACTATCCTCTATATATCTTCGAGCTTTTTCGTAAGTATCCCTACCGTAGATCTCTACTCCTATATCTTATCCCTCTTAATCTATTTCTTCTTTTCTTAGGTAGCTCTATAGTATACGTCCTAGTCCTCTTAGGAGTATATAGTAGTCTACTTCCTCCTTACCTTTCTTACTTCCTTTACTTTCTCTATATATTCCTCCGTCTAGTATAGTTACTAGTACTTAGATAGATTACTCGAGGGTACCGTTACCTCTATAGCTTCTTATATAGCCCGGATTAGATGTTCTACTATACTCTCGATGTCGTCCCGGTTCCTAAGGTCTCTCGCCGCTATTTCTTAGGCTCTCGGTTCTAGTAATCTATTAGTCCCTTCCTAGTTAGCCCTCTTCTAGTTTAGTTTCGCTTCGGGTTCTTATTCCTAGGTAGCCTATAGGTCGATCTCCGTCTAAATCGGTAGGTAGTCTAACGAGGATTCTATATCTATGTTTACTATATATTTCCGAACCCTTTCCCTAATTACCTAGGTTACGAAGTATAGGTCGATTATACTTCTACTAGATCTCGCTTCCTACGTCGTTAGTCCCTTTAGGGTTACTATCTCTAGTCCTTCCCTTTCTATTACGTCGATTAATCTTCCTACTAGGTAGTAGTATACCGGTATAAAGTCGGATCCCTAGAGTAAGTAGTAGAGGTTAAAGTCTCCGACTATTACCTACTATCGATCGTCCCGGATTATCGTTAGGATCCTTACTAGGGTATTAAGTTAAGTGCTACTTCTTAATTCCGGCGGTAGGTTATAGATGTAATAGATCTTTATCGGGCCTTAAGCGGTATATATCCTTATCGTAGTCGAGTCCCCGTCCTCTTAGTCTATAGGTTCCTAAGAATCTATAGCGATTACTTTACTAACGTAGATATAGGTTCTTAGTATTCCCTTCTTATATATAATTATGTAGTATCTTAGGTCCTTTACCGTTATAGGTTTTAAGGAGTATAGGTTTAACTATAGTTCCTAGATCGCTATAACGTAGTAGTATTTCGGTTAGAGGGCTTAGAGGAAGCTTCTCTATACTTTATCTTTACTCTTATTAACGTTATACTATATAATCGTTAACGTCGTCGTATTATTTATTAAGATTAGTCTATCTAATCCTATTAGTTTTCCCCTTAACTAAGGATCTCCTCTTAGGAGGTGTCCTTATTCGTTTAGGGTACTATTTAGTTTAGTTTCCTTTAGTTAGGGTCTCTCCCTACTTAGTCGATGTACCTCGGTCTTCCTATCTATAGGTTATTCCTTACGGTAGGGGGGGTAGTCTCCTCCTCTCTTTACCTCTTATTCGGGATGTATGTTCTTTATTAGTTAGGTTCTTCCTATTCGGGGGTATAGTACCTCTACGGCGAGGTCGTTCTAGCCTCCCTCGCTCTTTCTTAGGCTCTAATTCTTACTAGGTATTCCTTAGCCTAAGATAGGTACTTTCTTCCGTAGTTTATATACCTCGCGTTTTCTTTCGGTTCCTTATACTCCTTTACTTAGTATCCTTATACATAGTAGGAGCACGTATTTAATGTCTTTAGGTACCTTACTACTAGGTGTCCGTATTACTATTACTTATAGTACTATAGGATCTTATAGGTATTTATATAGATTTCCGTATCTATCCTTTTATAGTCCTAGAAGAGTCCCCTTTCGAGGAGTATATTAGCCTATTCTATACTCCCGACCTATACGATAAGTAATAACCTCGTCTTCTTATCTTCGATCTTTCTTTTAACCTATGCTACCTTAGTAATTTATATCCCTAGGCACGTATATTAGTTTTCCTTCTAAAGCTAGGCGATGTTGTCCTAAATTTAGAATATTCTAGTTATACCGTAGGCTATAACTATAAACTATTAGCGCGAGACCTTCGCCGTCTTTCTAATCTTCGTTATCTACTCCTTCTAAGCTTCTAGCTTCCTTATATCCCCTTCCGCTACTATATATAGCTTAACTACTCCTCGTCTATCCTTCTTTACCCCTATAATCTCCTTTATCCCTATCTTTTAAACGATTTCTTTCCCTATTAACTTATCGATGTCCTCTTATTCTTAGGGGTCTATAATGTAGACCTTAACCGCTATCTTCTTCTCCTTTAGGCTAGTAACCTAGGCCTACGTGCCTTAGTTAGTTCTTAGGGCTAGAAGAGCCCCCTTCTATACCTTTACTATAGCCGTTCCTATTACCTTATCGACTATTATCCTTATGTCGTTCTTTAGTACTTTTAACCCCCTAAGGAGTTCTACTATTATTATCTTTAGTACTCTTTCCGGAACCTCCCTATCGGCCGCTATCGCTATCTCCTACGCCCTCTTGTACGTATCCTTCTACTCGCTTCCTTCGCCCGGGGGCCTCGCCGTCGTCGCCGTCGTCGTCGTCGCCATTTGAGATCCTATCGGAAGTATAGCTATTAAGCTGATTATAGTATATATTCTACCTACTAATATAAACGGAGCTTAACCTATAGGCTACCTAGGAATAAGAGCTAGAACCGAAACCGAACTAGAAGAGGGCGAACTAGGAGGAAATAAATAGGGTACTAGAACCAAAGGCCCGAGAAATAGTAACGAGAAACCTCCGGGACATAGAAGATATCGAGAGGGTAGTAGAAGACCTAGTTAGGGCTATCTAAGAAGCGATAGAAGCGACTATACCCTATAATAGAGTATTAAAGTACTAATAACCGTACTAGATATAAGAATATATAGAGAAAGTAAGAGAAGTAAGAAGGGTAAGAAGGAAGTAGATAGTAACCTACTCTTAAGAGGACTAGGAGGCCTACTATAGAGCTACTTAGGATAAGAAGAGCTAGATAAAAAGGGATAAAAGGTAGGAATAGAGATCTACTATTAGAATACTTATAGAAAAACCGGAAGAAATGTAGAGGATTACTAGATAGGTAAGGTAACCTACCTAGGAGAAAGATTAACTACCCTAGTTCCCTAATATTAAGGATAGATAGAGTAGAACATATACGACTAACGAAGGAAAAGTAAGAGCCCTAGGATAATACTTCTTCGGAGGGTAAGTAGAGGTAGACCTCGCGGATATCTAAGGAGCTTAACTCGAGCTACCTAAGGAAGGAACGAAATAGTAACTAGAGATAGGTATAAAGGAAGTTATAATAACTATCTTAAAGCTCCCGGGAAAGAAAGCTCCTAGACCCGATAAGGTATATAATAAAATACTTAAAGCGTATAAGGAAACGCTAGCCCCGGCTCTATCTAACATCTTTATAGCCTATATAGAATACGGATACTACCTAAGGTACTTTAGAGAATCCCTTACTATAGTACTCCGGAAGCTATAAAAGGAAGACTACTCCTAACTTAAGTTATACCGACCGATAGCGCTCCTAAATATAATAAGGAAACTCCTCGAGAAGCTAGTCGTAAGGAGGCTTATAAAGTTCGTAGAAGAATATAATATCCTACCGGAGGAATAAATAGGGGGAAGAGTAAAGAGATCTACCCTTATAGTAGTAGAACTTATTATAGAATAGATTAGATATATATAGTACTACGGGAAATATAAAGCGGCGTTACTCCTCTTACTCGACATATTAGGAGCCTTCGATAATATCTCGTACGAAAGATTAACCTATATACTAAGGTAAAAGAGGATACTAGTATAGATTATCTAATTTATATAAATATTCCTAAGAGGGAGGATAACCTAACTACTCCTAGGGAGGTATAGGTTAACCCTTATCTAGATAAATATAGGAATACCCTAAGGCTCTACCCTATTACCGATACTCTTTCTAATATTCGTAGCGGACCTCCTACCGAAGCTTAAATTAGATAAAATATTAGTATCGGGATTCGTAGATAATACTAATATCCTAGTATAGTCGGACTCGATAGAAGAAAACTATAGAATCCTAGAAGAATAATATAAGGAGTACGAAGCGTAGGTAAAGAAATACGAGGCGAAATTCGCGCTAGAGAAATACTAACTAATCTACTTTACTAAGGCGAAGATAAAGTATAATATAAAGGTACTAATAATAATCTAAGGCTACTTAACCTAACCTACATTAGAGCTACGAGTCCTAGGAATATAGCTAGACCCGAAACTAAGCTAGGGCCTATAGGTAAAGAAAGTATAGATAAGAGCTAACGCGAATAGATAATCGATCGGAAGACTTACGGCATCGATATAGGGCGCGATATTCGATAAGGTAAAGACGATATATAAGGTAATCGTAAAACTAACGATACTATACGGAACTTAGGTCTAGGTAGTATAAGATAAGATACCGAAGAGAGTTATAGAACCTATAAGTAGAGTCTAGGCTTAGTACCTAAGGAGAGTTATAGAGGTATATAAATCTATCCCGATAAGAGTACTAGAAATAGAGATAGGATCGCCGCCTATATACTAATACCTAAGGGGAATAAGGTACTAATACGCTATAAAATCGACTCTATACCCGGACTAGAAAACTATTATAGAAGTACTAAAAAAGATCTAGAGTCAGGCCTATAAAAGAAAGAGAAGGACGAATAGACCGGAGCGGAAAATATAAAAAGAGGAGGACCTCGCCCGAGGAAAGGAGACCCTCTAAATAGTATATAAGACTACGGAGAGGAGGGAAGGGAAAAGAGGCTAAAGTAGAGCCGAAGAAATAGTAAGGATACTCTAGGGAGAAGAATAGGAAGAAAGTCTATAAAGAAATAGATAGATAGATCTTTTATTTGCCTGTTTTAGTGCCTATCGGCCTATATAGGTCTAACGCTATGTGTTCTATAAAAAGGAAACTAGGCTCGCTAGTAAAAACCTCTCCTCCTTACCTTCGTTACATCTTTCCTTCCCTTATCCTTCGGTTTAACTTCCTCTAAGGTATACTAGTATTATAGAGTTTACCCTCTAACTACCTTGCCTACTACCCTAATACTCCCTCCTCTTTACTCCCCTCCTTCTCCTCCCCCCTTCTCTCTATCTACTCCTCTATCTCCTAGGCTAGTACGTATTATTCGAGGTATCTCTCTCTAATAATCTATTTTATAATTCTTCTAATATCTTCTTTATTTATAATAATCTTATCGTATTCCCTCTCTTTTATCTAGTATCTCTACTCGCTCCTCCCTTTCCTCTATCGTTTATATACTAGTAGTATATACTTAGGGTTCTAAGACGGGTAGCTATATAGGTAAGCTTTACTTTCTATTCCTAGGACTCTTCTCTAGTATAGGTAGGCTCTAAGACCGATATACTCGGAGCGTAGTTATATCGCTATACTTACTTCCGCCCTCTTTAGGTCTTTATAGATCCGGTTATTATTACTCCCGAAGGTCGTTAATACTTTTAGTATCCTATTTCTCCTCGGTATTTCTCTCTATTCTTCTTCCTAGAGTATTCTCGCTATCTCCTCCGCTATACTTTAGCCTCTTCTTCCCTCCCTTTTCTCTATAGCTTAAAATACCTTATATTAGGTTTCTATTCCCCGGGCTAGATCTACTTCCTTTTA